>JAPKLX010000098.1:297651-351187 GCA_026898415.1 Leonotis leonurus
GATCTGATCATCTCTACCTCTCAAAACAGCAGATCGTTTATGGAATATACGATCTGGCCATAACTTAATAAAGATGGGGGCGCAGCACATTCAACAGCGAGCTGTTGAGACCTCAATTTCAAGCTGCTCCTCACAATAACTACGGTGGACTGCCGACACACCTAAATGTGTCACAAGTCAACCATACAGTGTATTGTTACATCAAAGGCATACTTCAAGGAATAAAGTACAAGGATATCAAAATTCATGCGTATCATTCCCAGTATAGCAATACATTGGGAAATCCCGTGAAAGGTGGCAACAACTCGCATTTGGCAGCGCGTGTCTCAACAACTCTGCCATGCATTTAATGCAGCCATTAATGCGTTGAAAAAGAGTACCTTCGTCTCCAACGGATAGTTTTCTTCTTGAGGCTATAAATACCACTTTCACCTCCAGGAATGAACACGAGAATTCAAGCGAAAAATTGCCATTACTCTGCTCAAATTACTTCAAGCTATCATCGTTCAAAACACTCCTTCAAAATCAAGAATTCTCTTGAGTGTTTACAGTTATTGAAGTTATTATTTTCTGGAAATTTGTTTTTACAAAACCCAAGTTAGGATCTAGTCTTGATCCGAAAGTTGTAAGATTTAGATTGTAGTTCTTCAATCTAAGAAGTGTAATCTCAAGTTGTTATCTAGTTTTGATAAAACTTGAGGCTCGTACTCAACGAGTAAAAAGAAAGGAGGCATAGTGAATTTCGATCTAGTTTTGATCGAGCCGTGGACGTAGGGAGGTTTATCCCGAACCACGTTAAACACCTTGTGTTCGTACTTTCTGTTTTTACTTTATAATCATCTTCTCCATACTCTTGCATTAACTTGGTTGTGTTAACGATTGACTAAAGAAAACGTTTTTAATACAAAGAGCATTAACCACCAAATTCCGCACACAACTTTAATCAAGTTTAAATCTGTGTTTATCACTCTTGATTATTGTTATTCACGAAGTAAGGTATTATTTGAGTAAGATTTAATCTTCCTAACAAGAAGATCTATTTTACTAACATCAATCTAGCTCTTTCGGGACCAACACCATATAATGTTTCAGATTATTCATGCTAGAGAATTAATGATTTAGGATTTACTGCTTTTCTGATCTGTAAAACCACATATTTTTCCATCAATTTATTTCAAGTACATCAGATAACGGACACTTGCTAATTATGGTGCACAGCCAAGCATTGACATCTTTAAATAACTTAGTCATATTCATACGTAGCCTCAAATAAGGATGATTTCGACTATCACTTATCCTTTCTTAATTTAGTTTCTTCTTTTAAATTGGATTCTCGATAAATACATATTGCAAATTGTGTATTACTAAAAAATTAAGATTTACTATTTGAATATAATTAACTTTTTTCACTCCTAAATTTGAATTTTTAGATCGGCCAAAAATCCAATCAAAAAGATGACATGATTATCCTTATCTAATACAATAATCATTAAATAATGGACTAACACAATCTCGTGGTCATGAAATTATTATGATATTATGATCAATGCATGTGATCATGATAACATGTTGTTAGAAAACTAGTTAAAATAATCATTTTCTTATTTATAGTTACTATTTTTATTTTTCTTCGCTTATTTAATTATATGGGAATATTATAGAGAGAATGAAGGATTTGAGAGATTAAGATGAGACTCATTTGATTTATAGACATGTTGTTTTACACCTCGCATCTCATGTAAGTGGAGCCTTCACGCCTTTGGTACATTTAATAGTTTCTTCACTGCACACAAATGTGGAGCGGGCCTGCCCCTGAGTATAACATGAAGAATCCAGGACAATTTACCATTTCACACTCATAAACCGTGAAAGCATATTTCAACCCATGTACATGTGTTGTAACAACAACTTTAATAATAGCAAGTTAGATTCTTCATGTACCAAAACAATATCTCTACTAGACTGTGATTGTGTTACAAAAACAACTGTCAAAGTAATAAACAAACAGAGAGCACACACTATGTATTTTGCGTGGGTTAAGAATTTACCCACGCGAATCTCACGACTAAAAATATTATTAGAAAAATGAAAACAAAGTAGTTACAGATAGTAGATGAATTCTAACTATCCTATCAACTACTTTATGAAAACACAATCTCAAGAGTATAACTAACTAATGAGATCGAAAGATCTAAAAGAGTAAAAGAGAAAAACAAATGGATTAAACTCTCTAAAACTGCGCAGCTCCAAATATTAGAAACTCTCTTATTTATAAACTTCAACTCCTTAAACTTCTCAACTGATTTATGGAGTGAAGTAGTGTCCAAGTCACGACTGAGTATCATCCAATTCTTATTGCTACATTCTCGATGGCAGAGTGTTGTTGCAACAATCTCAGCAACAACCTTTGACGTGGTAAGCTTTTTAAGACTTCTTCTTCTAACGATTTGACCAAGTCTCCATCGTCTCCTCCTTAAATCCAGCTACCAGATTTTCCTCTTTAAGCTTTTTTCGGTTGGTACATGAGAAGTGGTGTTAGTGGCTAGTGCGGCCATCATTATTGCTGTGACATTTCAAGGCCTTCATGTTTGACTTGGTCTTCTCTTCAACTACTTTCTAGATTCACTCTACTACTTATGCAGCCACGTCTAGTTGACTCAAAAGTAGATATTTCTCAATAGAAAAAAAGACTTCTTATTCGCACTTCTTATTGCTAAGTCCACGTTGTCACGACAACGAATTTCTCGGAGGAGAAAACTTGCCATCTCTATTATCTCAGCGCATCTCCTGATATTTCGCAACTGTTCTCCACTTGCATCTCAACAAACTCCGAGTATTGTGCCAACACAATCCGTGTGTTGCGCACCACTTCAAAATTCTTTTGACTATTTCTCCTCTACGTGACATGGACTCAACTACTGGTTGAACATCTGACGGGGCTCAGTCGTTATCACCCCGGTCAAGATAAATTTATAAACCTACACTCTTCACGAGGTTCCGCTAGTGGCAAGTATAGGGTCGATCCCACAGGGAGTTGGGGGATTCCTCTCTCGATGTCACAATTTGGGGTTTTGAATCGGGTCTTGCCTTGGGGAAGAAGTGTAATCAAGTAGAAATTAAATGTTGTAAAAGTAAATAACTGAAAAGAAAACACTAAAAGAGTTAATTGAGAAAGAAACTTGACTTGGGTTAGAATCCTTGAGTCTTGACTTGTGTTTTGATCATCAGTGCAAAGTTGTTCGCTGTATTGGCATGTCATTGATTAAAGGCGAGCGTAAGAATGGGGTTTTACTCCTACCACCCAAATGCATCACTCAAGTAGCCCCCTTTTTAATCGTCACGTAGCCATCAGAGCCTCGCCCAACATACCTTTTCAGCCCAGAGGGTAAGGGTTACTCATTCCCTATCCCCATTGCCCAAGATTGCTGCTGGACCAAGCCTACTCCAGTGTACCCAAATAGGCATTTGCGGGGAACACAACAACCATGGGCACACCATCTCAGACGCCCATCCCATGGCGTCCCCACCTACATCACCGTGCTGATCTCTCTGGTTGGCAAGCAGGAAATCGCTGACACTTGAAGTTTCCAGCTCGCAGTTATAACCTGATCTTGCCCAAGACTGCTACTGGCCAGACAACACCAAGAACTTGATCAAGTTGTATAGGATTCAGATCCAGCACTTTAGGAACACGCCAATACAACTATGTGCACTGTTAGACCTCTCAAGACGTTATAAGTTTGGACTCAATTCATCTTCCTCAAGCCAAGTTTATAAACCTAGCTACTCATGCGAAAAGTAAAGAATAAGAATGAAATAAACAAAAGCATATTTATATTGAAATATGGAAATGAAGTTGTTACCAAAAGATCCTCTTTACAGGATCAACCCTTGGCAAGGCCGGAAGCATTAAACAAAAATTAAAATAAGTGTTTGCCCATAGGACTTGTTTCTTCCTCCCCAACACTCATAGAAAATAAAAGAACTAGACTAAAACAGTCGGGCGTCGTCTCTCCCCTTCGTATGTGTATGTCTCTGATTCATAGCATGAGGTATAAATAGTGTCTCCATGGGCTTGGACTTTCGTGGTGGGGGTGGCTAAGGTTCCGGCAAACTTTTCTTCACGATCAGATCTTCCGCGTAGAAGGAAATATTCTCAAATCTCCCAAAATCGTTGGTAGAAGGAAAGGGAGATATCTTTCCTTTTCTGCGAAAGGAAAAAATCTGCCGCGCATCCCCGCATCTTGCCCATTGTCCTCTGCGCTCCCGACTACTTCGTCTGTCCCCTTATCTTGGTCAATGTACTCATCTTGCCCCTAGGCCCCAGCGGTTGCAGTGTGATCTAAAGCGGTACCTTGCCTTGGGCTTCAGACTGCTCAAGCTGCTCCGTGCATAACCTTATCTCTTTCTCAAGATGACCTGCAACTTGACCTGCATCCTGCCAACTCTAGACTTGTGTCCTCCCAGACACAAATCACGACACAAATAAAGGGAAATGACTCGATCTAGACCTAAAAAAAAACATAAAAAGAGCACGAAAAACGGGTTCGTCAATATCCTACAAGAACATCCAAATCATCGTGCCTAAAGATCATCCACTACATCGTTCCTACAAAATACATGTGAAGAAAGCAAAAAATTGACGTGAACAGAACATGTGATACAACAATTATTCATAAAATTGTTATACAACAATTATTCATAAAATTGTTAACTCTATCAAACTGAAATATCTATATCTTTAAAATTCTGCAGGAAGAAAAGAGTGGGATCAAAATTTGATGAAATTATACACAAAACAGCTGAAATTAAGAAAAATGAGGAAAAAAAAAAATGGATTTCAAACGATGCACGTGAAGCAGAAAGCAAAGTGATATCCCAGAAATGTGTGAATTGTTGCAATTTGCAGAAGGTAGTTTTGGGAGGTTTTCAGTTTTGAAAAGCTGGCGATTTTATTATGTGAATTGTTACAATTATTCAAATCCTACATTCTCATCTCTCTCTCTCTAAGTGCGCAATCTCAAATTTTAATCGGATAATGTGAATATATGGGCCGGGCTTTTATAATGGGTGGGTTAGGTTTGTAGGGAAAGGAAATTGTGTCCAAGAAATAGTAAAATATTTTAAATGGGTCAGTTTCATTTTAATATAATATGGGCTACTACGATGACTCATTAAAACTATACAAAATTTTAATATGATGAGATAATTGGATTTAACATCTGGGCTTATTTATTTGAAAACTTTGAAAGATGACACATTATATTAAAATTATCTACTTTTATATTTGTTTACACTGGTCATCAATCAATTATCGTCTATTTCACCGATTTTGGCTCACATTAAGGAAAAAATTTTAATCATTTATATTCATAAATTAATAAAATTAATGTATATTTAAAAAAATATATATTTTTACAATTATGAAAATATATACTCCCTCCGTTTTACAAAAAACATGCATCATTTGACCCGACACAAGTTTTAATAAAATGTACTCTCTCCATCCCGCTAAATGCGGCCACAAATGATCCGGCACGGAGATTAAGAAAGTAAAGTGTTGTGTTTTAAAAAAGTAGGAGATATGTATTTTAAAGGTAAAACTTTTTCCTTTTTGAGAAAGTGGCCACCTTTAGTGGGACGTCACAAAAAGGAAACGTGGTCACATTTAGCGAGACGAAAGGAGCAATTAACATGAGTGATAAAAATGTTATTAAGTGTTAAAATAGTTTATTTGAATGATAGTGCCACAAAAAGTTGTTATTAATTGTTAAAATATAGTTGATTTGAATGATAGCGAAGATTGAACCCACAAAAAATTGTTATTAATGTTCAAAAATAAAAGTACAATGACAAAAGTTGCATACTTTTAAAAAACGGAGGGAGTATTAAATTTAATTAATCTTAATCATTAATTCAGACAGATTCAAAATCTTTATCATTTCTCCGATATTATTTTTTTTATATAAACCTAATTCATATATCACCTATCTCAATAACTGAATAAGACTAGTTGTAGAAAGTATCATCATTGAAAAATTTTCATATCATGATTACCGAATATTATAAGTAAATTCGTGTAGAAATTCTCTTACATGAACTTATCTATAACGTACAATGAACTTGAAGTGAGAGGCGTATATAGGTTTGCGTGTGTTGGCCTAGTGGTAGTGAGGTTAATGCCCAAGGCTAAGGTCTCGAGTTTGAGTCCTCCGTGACGCGACCGTGTAATTTAATGTTAATGTAATTCAATTTTTATTTTTTTTTAAAGATTTTATAATTATTTCATTCTTTGGTATTATTTCAATCACACTTTGAGATACTCAAGCAAATAATCATAGAGTATTAAGCATGTTCTTTAGAATATCTAACAAATCTAATCATAGTAAATACTCCCTCTGTCCCACTAAATTAGACCCATTTGTATTAAAATAATACACTCATCTACTTTTCAAATGGGTCTAATTTAATGGGACGGAGGGAGTACTAAATTAACCACATTATTTTTATTTATCCGAGTTTATATCAATTTATGTCATTTAGTAAACACCCCTTGCTCTATATAAACAAACACACAAAAATAGTCTACTGTGGACATTGCTTCACTACCCTCTGAATTGTTCATATAGCTGCTGCAACTAAATCAATAAATAATATTATAGCTGTTTAACGTTCATAGAATCAGTCAATGACATGCATGTTACAAAGTGTAATACTTGTCATGAATATATATATCAATTACAATCTATTTGGATGCTCCATAAAAGAAGTGTCCAACCACCACTCCAACACCACGCCCCTAAATAATTAAAGTAACATAGAATAATTACTTTATTTCAAGATGTTCATGAATGGTGCACACAAATGGACATTCATATGCACATTTGGTCTTAAAGTCTTTGAATTAGTTTGAAAGTATGCTTGAAATGCACATTGCAAATATAGCTAGTCCACAAGACAAGACCCCATGCATGATATATCCCTTCATGTAATAGAAAAGATTCTTGAGGCCCCATTAATCATCTCATTGTAACGAAGTTTTGTTCCTACTTTGGTAGCATTTTCAATTGGAAAATGTTGAGCCAAAATATACAGTTGGTGGAATTGGATGTTACTTGTATCAAAAAAGGGGTAAAAAGAATATTTTCATAAAGGGACAAAAAACAAACAGTTTCTGCAAGAATTGTAGTAGTCCACATAATTATATACTATGTGACAACTTGATGAGAAATTAAATGAATTTATGCTTCTTTTTTTCCTTGTATAGTAACAAAGTATGATGAAATGTCATGTTTGTCGCATGCCTAATCAGTTCGAAACAAGTTGGCTGATATAATTTGGGAAAAGGGCATACAATGTTTTGAAGCTAAATAAAAAATAAAAAAAAAAGTAGTCATGTATTTATATCAATTCAAATAATTTTCATTCATTCAATTTAAATTCGATAAAAATTAAGATGTTAAAATAGTACATTGATACGGTATCATCTTAATTTATTTGTTTAATTTTTGATACTCTTTATTACTATTTTGATTAAGTATTAATTTATAGTTTGTTCTTAGTTTTAGTTTTTAATTAATAATTTTTATTAGGACTAATTTTTATATAATAGGATTTATTATCATCTTAATTCTATATTGTTTTAGTTTTTAGTTAATAATTTATTATGAGTGATTTTTCATCTTTATGGTTTACTAATATATCTAATATTAAAATATTATATATGACTTAATTATAAAATCAATTCTAACATAATTATAATTTATAATTACAAAATATTTTTCTTATTTTATGATATTTTTTAATATTTTTATATATGTAATTTTTCAAAAATCTGTTTCACCCCACTGCAGAGGATCTCGACCCTATAATTTGTGTGTTGTATGATGTGATTAAAGTGAGATTAAATGATTTGATTTGAAAATACTGAAATTTCGGAATCCATTATTAAGGTTAAAAGGAACATATAACAACTTTTCTTCAAAACGACACTAGTGAAAAGTAATAATTTTTATTACCTAATACGAAAAGTATTATTCTTACTTTAATTAATAATGACTCATTTCGATTAAAATTCTGATAACTTTTTTATTAAAGTGAATCATTATTAATTAAACGGAAGGAGTAATATTTAGTGATTTTTGTAATTTAGAATGGCTAATTAAGAGTTCCTTATATCCCTGCCTTGTAATATGTTAGCCATAATTTAAAAGCTTGTCATGATAAAGAAATATTAGTATTTGAGTTTTTAGGTTCTTTTATTGCATTGCATACTTGCCAACTTTGATTTTAACTGAAAAATGGCAAAGCTTAAGCAAAATTATTTTGTTTTTTTATACATATTATTATTAGGTTTTAAATGGAAAACTAGTTGCGATCTAAAATTTCCATTTCCAAATTTTCAACTTGTTAAAATGTAATTATAATTGTGTTTAAAATTTGTAATGTGTTGATAGTTGTATTCAACCAAGTTTAACCTTTGAATTAACTTCCAAAAGTAAATTTGCCAACAACTATAAAAGTACCAACAAACTTTTCTTACCAACTACAATCATTTTAGTTTTGGCCCTTTCTTTATATATCTATGCGTGTGCATGTGTACAAGTTATCTTTGTCTTGTAGAAAAGAACTTATATAGCTTCAATATTTAAGTTTCACTCTTGAACAAAGGTGACATCTAACACTATAAAAAATGCATTTTATAGTAACGAATTAGTGACGGAAAATTTTTTTGTTTCTAAACTTTTAAAGGATTAACAACGGAATTGTTATTCAATTTTAGTAACGGAATTATCTGTTACTAAAATTTAGTAACGAAATTTTTCGTTACAATTCCATTATTAAAATTGAATAAATCATTTTAGAAACAAAAATTCTGTTATAATTATGTTGTTATATAGTAATGGATTATATTTCGGCGTTAATTTTTTTTAGCAATTATCGATATTATTAAAAATAAATCTATTACAAATCTGTTACTAAGAATTTTATTATTTTAGTAACAGAAAATTTTGTTGCTAAATTAAATTTTTTTTAGGGTAACTTGTGAATAATAAATAAATATATAATTTTTGTTAGAGGGCGCAAGATGAATCTCACCATGTGATATTTTGTCCAATAATTGAGAATAATAAATAAATATATAATTTAAAAGGGTAAAGGTAGATCGCAAATCAAATCTTAAGATATATTGTCACAGTAAGTTTTCTTTGGAGATACCACATTGCTTTATAAGTAAAGAGTTATTTGTGATTTACTATGCTTTGCCTCATCAGTCATCACACAAGTTTTCATGTAAATAAATTCAACAACTAATCTGTTAATTTCTAGTGAAGAATAAAATGTTGATTCTCAAACAGATACACTAGTAATGAAATTAAAACTAAAACAAATGTCAAACATTACTTAAACTTTAGATGACTAGATTATACTTGTTAATAGGGGTGATCATAATTTTTTTTTTAAATTGATATCAAGCTGAACCGAATTAAATCGGTCCCAATCAATAAATTTAGTTTGGGTTTTTTTCACCTATTCAGTTGAAATAACCGAAAATTGAGCCCAAAATATATTATATCATAATTATTTTATTATCTCTTTTTTATTCATTTGTTTCGAACTTCGTGAAGACTATGCGCATGCTGATCTGCGAGGATTGGAATTAATGTCCTTTCATTGATTCCTCTTAAATTGCATTGATTTATCCTAAAAATTTCATTTCAATTGGAATTTAGTTATTCACCATGTACAAGGATCCTTTTACTAGCGATTCCAACTTTATGTTCTCGAATTGAAACGAGCCACTATCAGAATCATATAAAGTTATTACATCTAGCTAGCTAATGTTTTTCAATTGATGAACCAGTTTGAAAGCCTTCTACGCCAAGAGGAGATTTTCAGTGCATTTGTTTTCCCACACATAAAGTATTAAGTAGTGGGCTATTTCCTTCGCAACTTCTTATTATGGCCTTCATTACTGCTCCTCCTTATTAAATGAGAAATCATACTAACAAATTTAAAATTACGTAATTTAAATAATGGTGATCGCCCTACTTCTAGGTTAGTTTGTACTTTAATTATATTTAGATGAGTTTAATTTATGAAAGTTTAGATAGGCCTAATAATTACACCAAACCCCCTATATATCTATCTGTATAATGAAAAAAGAAATAATGGAGATGGAGGGCCAACTTAATTGTTTGGGAAAGAGTAAATGTCCCTTCATTAGTCGGCAAACTAAACGACAAATAAGTGGGGTTTAGTTGAACCCTTTTAATTTGCATTGCTCCATGTTTTATGTTTCTTTTCCCTACATTACATCTATATATATATAAAAGCAAAACCATTTTGCCACTTTTTTTTCCCATTTTACCCTTCCTCTTTTATTTTATTTAGATTAGTGTTTGTTAACTATTTACTTTTATTTTTTCTCATATTATCAATAATTAATTTTATTTAATTTCATAATAAAATTATATTTATTATTTTATTAATTTATATATTTTATGAAATAAATTTGTTTGCTCTTTTTATTATATTTACATTATTATCTTTTGACTTCATATTTTTATTTTCTCTTTTATTAATATTATCAGTAATGAATTTTTTTAATTTTATTATAAAATCATATTTCTTATTTTTTTTAATTTACATATTTTATGAAATTATATATAATTAATATTTTTATTATATTTACCTTATTGTCTTTTCACTTCTCATTTTTATTTTTCTTAAGTTATGACATTACAAATGAATAAAAATGTGGATACAAATATGGTTATATCTATATTTTTTAATTTTTCTTTTATTCAAATTATCAATAATTAAATTTTTTAAATTCCATTTAAAGTTTTATTTATTATTTTATAATTAATGAAAAATATGTATATTTTTAGTTTATTTATTTTATTGTCTTTATATTTTTTTTATTTTATTTTATCTTAAACTATGACACAATAAATGAATAAAAAAATATTCAAATATAGTTATATTTATTATTTTTTAAGTTTTTTTTCATATCATCAATAATTAATTTTCTTTAATTTCATTTATAAAATTATATTCATTATTTTGATTATAAATATATAATTTATCATCATTAAATATAAGTTAGTATTATATATAGTTAATTAGAAAAATAAAAATTAATAAATTCATTAAATAGATAATAATTATGTAGTGGGGAGTGGGAAAATGAATTGTCTCAATAAATCATTAAATAAATTTGTATTAAATAAACCGTTATAAACTTAATAAAATGTAAATAAGAAATATATTTCACATATGTGCAAAAAAAACTAATTAAATATTTTGAAGTTGAATTGCAACTTAAAAAAAATTAGAAAATACGCAACCTTAATTAATTAGGTAATCTTCAAATCGAATAATATGTAATAAGCAAATTTTTTATGTTTTTGTTACATTAAAAAGAGAAACTAATACTCATTTCGTTTTTTAAAAAGATACATCTTTTGCAAATTTATTACCTTCCACATAAACATCCACTTTCTATTTTTGGATATAGTATAACGTTTAATAACATTTTTTGTGGGTCTCAATCTCCATTATCATTCAAATAAATTATATTTTTACATTTAATAACACCTTTTTGTGGGTCCTAACACACTACCATTTAAATTAACTATATTTTAATACTTTATAATATTTTTTTGTGAGTCTCGGTTTTAATACCACTCAATTCAACTACATTTTGTTGAAAATTATCGCATCATTCAAATGGTATATGTTTTTATAAAACAGATGGAGTATATAATAACCTATTTATAATCTTTAAAAATATAATATGTAGGCTTAATACTTATTATATATAATAAGATAACTTTTATTTGGATTGTTTGATTTTATTAAACATTATTAAAAATTATCTATATTTTAAAATGATGAAATTATATACTACAAAAAATAATTTCCCGTGCAACTGCACGGGTAAAAATACTAGTTACATATTATGTCAAAAACTAGTATTCCTATAATTAGTCATACCATCCAGAGATCACAATAACTGGGTAAAATTAGGATCGGATTTGGATTCAGTCAAAATCCACTCATTTTAAAGTTATGATTTCGGTTCCGATTTTATATCCGTTCAAATTCGATTGTAGTCGGTCTAGACCTGATCCTTTAAAAATAGTTCGGTTCTAGTCTGGTCCGGACCGATCTTTTTTTTTATTTTTTTTTTGTTTTAAATTTATTTTATTTAAAAAATTAATATTTGATAATATCTCGTATTTTTTGGGACGCTATTAGGATTGGACTTTTAGAAAATTACGAGACTTGAAATTTCTGATTCACGAAATTAATTTAAAATTCAATTCCAATTATAAATTTAATTTTAAAATTAAATTAAATTTAATATCAATTATAAATTTAAAAAAATCACATATTATACATGTAAAATCACCTAACCGAAAATACTCATGGGTGGCCTAGACCCAAAAATACCAATGGGTATTTTCCCGGCCCAGAACAATTTATAATTTCATTAACGATACGGGTGCGGGTCTGAATCCGGTATTTAACGGTCCGGTTCCAATTTCAGAACCGTAACTATTTTAACAGGTTTGGTCCAAATTTTACCCGTCCATTGACAAGCTTTCGCACCACTAAACTCATTTACTCCCTCCGTCCCGCCTAGTTTGTTACATTTGTTTTTGGACACGAGATTTAAGAAGAGTTTAAAAGAAGTATAAGTAGTGATATAAATATATATTATTTAAACTTGTGTGAGTAATAAAGTTATTTTAAAAAGAAAATATAACAAATTGGGTGGGACAACTAAAAAAGAAAAACGTAACAAATCGGATGAGACGGATGAGACGGATGAGACGGATGAGCATTTATTTATTTATAATAAGTTTACATCTCCACTCTAAATACCTCAATTTACACCGTTATTCAAAATTGATATTTTTAGTTATAATTAATGTTATTAAGGCATTACTCAATAACAATGTTGGTGCATCCATCCATTAGGGTGAGTTTGGTATGAAAGATAAGATGAAGGTAGATAAAAAAAAATCAAGATTATTAGTGTGAATAGTGTAGTAAAATTAATATGGCTATACATTGTTTGGTAACTACTTTTTGAAAGTATGATAATTTAATATTGTGTTTGGTGTTTTATACGTTTTCGGTCTCGTTTCTATTGTGCTTTTAGTCTCATAATGCTTATTTTTGTCGTTTAAGTTGATGTTTTGATTTTCTATATATTACATTGTAGGTGAGAATCGACAAAAATGATTAAACGAGGCTTGACAAGAGAAACGAGACGAAAAGACGAAGAAAATGGCGGAAATTGCACACTTGGCCGAGAATGGACCTAGCGGGCACTAGCTAGGTCAAGAAGCTGAACCAGGGCAGAACTTTGGGGGAGCGAGTGCTACCCCCTAGCGCTCGCTACCCTTCTCCATCGCGTAGACAGACAGAACATGGGACTACCTTGGCGGATTTCCCTTTTTCTATTTAAACTCTTCACGCGCGATTGTTAGAGGCTCTTCTTCGCTTCTTAATTTTTCTAGGGTTTAGACCACGAGAGAAAACACTACTAGTCTAGATTTTCCATTCCGTTGTTCGTTTTTTCCAATTTCGTTGTGGATTCGTTCGTGATTCAAACCCGGTGTTCTTTAATGCATTATTTCCTTTCTCAATTTGTGAGTTCTTTTACTGCTTTCTTTATTGCTTTATGATCTTTTTTTTCTTGTTCTTTTCTTGATTAATTCGCAATTCATTAATTCAAACCTCTCAGTCATGTTAATTAATCAATTCAAGGCATGTTTAAATTCAGTTCCTTTAAATCTTCGTTCTTAGATTTAGGATTTAATTGCTTTATTAATTTTTGTCTAGGTAATTCGTATTTTAAATTCTTTAATTTCATCCGCCTAGATAGATTAATTAGATTAGTTAAAAATAAAAACCCCTTCTTTTTAATTGCTTTCTATTCTACAATGTAGATAAAGCTCTGCTTAGCCTTCCTTAAGAATACGACTTAGGGTTAACTTATTAATCTATAACGAACTCGTTCTCTTGCGAGTAACTTAATAAAATAAGTTGAAATATTTGGTAGATATAATTATTAGCCTAGATAACTTAATATGGTGTTTGGTAGATGAGATTAAGGGACATGATAATTTAATAGCTAGTTTGGTAGAAAGATTAAAAACCTAGATAACTAATCCTAATTTTTTGTATGTACGTCTGGGGCGCGAAAATCACATACATTTGGTTCGCTCATTTGCTCGAATTGAAGGAAAATTGAAGAAAAAGGAAACGTGAGAAACTAATTTGCGACACGTTCCATTGAAATTTGATGACATCTACTGAAGAAGGTACGAATCATGAGTGTTCTTCGAATGAGTTATTTATGGGTGTTCTGAAAGTTGGGTGTTGGTTTAGAGATTACTAATTTACTATTGAGATGAAATGCTTCAAATTAGGTCCATGTTCTGAAAATTGGGTGTTATTATGGGTATTGTTTGATTTAGCATTTCTTATGGTTGTTGTTGGATTAGGCTGTTCTTATTGAGATATGTGTGTTCTACAATTTGATTGTCCGTTCATATGGGTGTTATTGGCGAAGTAAGTGTTAACCATATGTAAATTGGGGAACTGAGTGTAAATTTTGGAACTGAGCAAGAGAATGGGTTCTGTGTTGATTGATGTGTTATAGTGAATTCAGAAGCATTATGTGTTCTTTGTGTTACTGATTGTTAACAATATGTGTTATGTGTTTTTTTTGTTACTTAGTGTTAACAATATGTGCTTTGTGTGCTTTGTGTTCTTAATATTGTGTGGTGTATAAGTGAAATTAAAACAGATTGATAGTTGCATTAGTGAAGCAGTGGATCTGTAACCATTGTATTACATAAAAATAAAAGCATTAAGTGTTCTACATGAGAGTTGTTAGTGTATTTAGTGCTAATTTTGACTATGAATGGATGAATTAAATCATATGAAATGTCCTTAATTCCATAATTTTCTAAACAATGAATTTTCAGTCTATGTTAACCATATGTATAACTATAGGTAGTTGTGATGGCATTAGCGGGAAGGGTAAAAGGGTTGAGAAGGGGCGAAGAGTTTGTACACCAAAGGAAGATGAGACATTGCTTATGGCAATGAAAGAATTAGTGGCCCAAGGATGGAAATCCGACAATGGATTCCAGGCTGGCTACTTGAACAAGCTAGAGGAAAGCTTCAAGAAAAAGATACCGGGAACGGATTTGAAAGGTAATACTCACATGAATTTCAAACTCTCAATTTGGAAGAAAGACTACAACTCGTTGTGTACGGTTCTTAGTCAAAGTGGTGTTTGATTCAATGCCAATGGAAAGTTGTGATGACTCTCTTTGGGAATACATAATTAAGTATGTTATAAGTGATAGATGTTATTCTATAATTATTTTGTGTTTTGTTTGTCATGTTATAGTTATTTTATATTTATACGTTTTGATATAATGATTGACATTTTCACTACAGATAGATACTAATGCAAAAAAAAGTTGGCCAATGTACGAGGATTGGAAAGAGATCTTTGGGAAAAATAGAGCTAACAGAGAAGGTTCGTTCGTTGTGTATGAACCCATTAATCACTTAGAACAAGAGTATGCATCTGTAGGTGAAGGCTACGTTCCTGGAGACTACCGTGTGGACTTGGATGACATCATTTCTGGAGACGGTGTAGCCAACAGTTCGTATCAACCCCCTGAGCAAGGAACCGTGCATTCTACCCATTCTTCCTCATCCAAAGGTAAATGACAAAAGCGTAAGGTTGTAGATGGTATTGATAAGGTTTGTTCTATGATCGAAGGGATGAGTCGCAATGCAAATTCCCGAATGGAGACTATTGTATTAAAACTTGGTCAAAAACATGTGTTAGGGCAAGCGAGAATGGAGATATTTCATAAGCTTCCAAATATAGAAGATTTTAGTATGAGTGATAAGCTCACAGTTTGTGAACTTTTAATTGAAAACGATAGGAAGCTAGAACTTTTTTTAGGCCTCCCTGAAGATGCGAAAATGGAATATGTACTATGTATCCTTGGTTCTAATTAAGCATGCTTTTGTTAGCTATTGTTGAAAGCTGGTAATCTTATTTTGCTGGAATTGTAATAGGTGATTTGATACTTGGTAGTTGAAACTTGGATCCGTAATCTTATTTTGTTGCATATGTGGATTTGATACCTGGATCTGTAATATGTATGACTTATGTTTTTTTGGATTTGTATTAGAATGTAATTAACAAGAATTTGGTTCTGTTTTGATAGTGATGTCAGTTTGTTTGTGTTTTATATTACAGTTGCCACTTTTATATTGCATATTGATGGTTTTTATATTGAATATTGACTACTGCATCTTATGAGTTATATATATTGCATATTGATGGTTTTTATATATATTGCATATTGACTACTGCACCTTATGGGTTATATATATTTCATTTTGTTAGCTACGCTGCATATTGCATTTTGTTAGCTATTTAAACTTATAGGTTATATAAATTGCGACTTATGTTATTTACGCTGCATATTATTTGTAAATATAAATCTATAATTGAACCTGTTTCTCAAAATTTAGAAATACACGATAAATAACAAATAAGAAACGATGCATTACACGATAATATGCTTGAATTAGATTTCTAAATTAGGAGTTACAATAGTTTGAGGATGTATTTATATTTGTGTTTGAGAGGGGAGTTACAATGAGAAGAAAAATAAATTGCATTTATTTACTGCTATATTATTTGTTGATTGCATTGATAATAAGACATGAATGGCTATGTTTCGTAAAAGGAGCATTACATATAGCTGCATCTGCATTGACTGCATTAATAGAGGTCTCGAGCATAGGATAAAGACCATGCATTGCATTACCTATCTGCATTATGCATTCATTATAGAATTGACAACTCATAAAGTCTGCAATATAGCAAAATTCAGTAGAGAAAGGATCGGGTATTCTAACCAATCTATATATATTCATGCATTGATAATGTACAATTCAACAAGCCCACTGTTATGTATCTACACTGTATAACAATATATCAATCTCCAACATATCCAACAGATGAATAAAAAACCACCAGCATTGAGTTAAAATACAACCAGCTTCAAAATAGCAAAACAATTGTTATAGTGAACCATACATAATATTCAAATACATGGGACAACAACTGAAGTAAATAAGTTAAAATACATGGTTCTACTGAAAATACATGTTCTAGTGAAATAGATGTCCAACATTCCAGGTGTTGCAAATTCCATTACATTAATTTCCTTAAGATCACTCCAATCAAAACAAGGACAATACACATAAAAATTACAAATACTTGAATCTCCAAATCAGTATGAAAACGAGGACTACGCATACTAGAATGATCTAGTAATACCGATGTAGATGCTTCTGTTTCATTGATGTTCATAGCTATCCATACACATACTCACAAGCTAAATGGATATTAAATTCTACCCACGAAGGTACCCGTGGATATCAAATGTCTCTCAAACCCACACATATTAGGGTCCGGTATCGGGTACCCACGGGTAAATTGTCATCCCTAGTTGCTGAAGAGTTATTAAACTTATCATGCCAAAGAAAACTTCAGTAATGCTTCTCGTTTAGAGGACACTTGTAGTAGAATCGCCCACTATTTTTGGCATTTGGACCAGCACGCTTAAACAACATTTTTCCACTTTTACAAAAACAAGTTGGAGCATAATCCATGTTCCTATATTATGAATAACGTTAGCTAAATAAGTTAAATGCATTATGATAATTTGTTTCTAGAAGAATTAACATATGAAACAATTTATTTAATATCAAATAACATACAAAAATAAGTAATAATATATATTAATACCACGTTAAGAATATGATAACCACATTGCTTTAGCTATGCTCTCTCTAGTTCTATTCTATTCATTAGTGGATTCGATACCGTCTATAAAATCTGCAGTTTCGTATACACCATCATCATCTCCATCCTCATCAACATGATCATTATCATATTCTTTTTCACTCGGATCAATATGCATTTGAGAGCGGATGAAATTATGTCATATAAAACAAGCCATAATTATACAAATATGAACCTTAACAAGGTAAAAAGAGGGGCTTCTTAATATCCCCCAACGTTTTTTCATAACACCAAAACATCTCTCTATGACATTCCTCGATTTGGCATGCCTCATGTTGAAGAGTTCATGTACATTTTGAGGTTTGTCATGTGCTGGTCCTCATTCCTTTAGATGATAACGAACTCCACGGTATGGGGCTAAAAATCTCTCAGAATTTGCATATCCATTATCTACCAAATAATAATTTCCTAAATTTTGAAGAATAATGATTACTTAGTAAAACACATTTTAAATCAAGAGTGATAAATAAATGTTTAATTGAAAAATTAATATATCCCGTGGGACCTTCAAACCGTGGTTCCTAGTAATAGCATCTCGTAACACTCTAGAATGGCCTAATAAGCCTCACCATGGAGGTGTGGGGGCTGTGTGTTTTAAATCATGGGTGGGGTCTGTGTGTGTAGCCTTCATGCTATTTCACATTATCTTCACTGCAAATGGAAATGTGAAATAGCAAAAGATAAGATGCAAAGTATGAAGGCTAATGTTTTAAATCATGGTATGTTTTAAATGTAGTCGTAGTATGGTGTAGTTTAGTATGGCCAAATGACCCTAACCATGAGGGGCTGTGTGTTTTTAATCATTGAGCTGGTGGGTGTTGTGTATTAAAGAACATAGAGATAGAGAGTGTTCTGCATGAAGATAAACAACATTTATAATAAAACCAACCAGTACATGTTCTCCATCTCTATACTGAAATATCATAAAAATTCAAGCTTTCATATTTAAAACACAATTTAATGAAAGAAAACAAAACCTCCCTCTAACAAATTTTCATATTATGAACACAAACAAAGGATAACACATAAACTTTTCAATTTTGCAGCTTGCAACGCACCCTATTTACTAGGCTTTTGTTCTTGGCCTCTCAAACCACCAACATAATACAGAACAACATAATACAGGTTTATATCATGCATTCTTTCAATTCATATCACTTGTTTAATGAAAAAACTAAATGCTATGAACATGCTCTGAAGATGCTATGAACAATCATTGCAAAGGGAATTCAAGTAAGCTCTTAAAATGCTATGAACGAACATGCTCCCAAGATGCTATGAAAATTGAAAAAGCAAACAACATATATGGAACTTCCTTCTAAATTGTTACACACGTGTAACCATAATCTGCAATTAAATTATATTAATTCAACAACAAAATTATAATAAGTTATATTAATTTAGCAACAAAATATTTATATATTCACAAATTTCAGAACAGTCATAATAAGTTTTACCTTATCTTCAAGCCCAACAACACTAGCAAATTCTATTGGTGATGTGTATAATCCTTTTTCCAAACCTTAGCTACCAAACAATTGATGAAGGCAGATTATTTATCTAATATGTCTTCATCTATTAAACCAAACACTGCCTTAAGAAATAAAAGAGAGAGATGATATTTCATCACTTGTCATCACTTTAAATAACCAACTAAATTACCATTTCTTCTTCTTTTTTTACCGCATTTATTGTTTCAGTTGTCCACGGTTTTACCTCTTTTTCACAGTTTGTTAAGGATGTTAACAACCCGCGAACCGACCGGATTATCAGGTTGAAAATATAAACTTAAAAAAAAAATGGATTGCATTAAGATTAAATTACATGGTGCCGTCATAGAGGACTTGAACCCGAAACCTATTATTTAGGACATTAATCTCACTATCACTAGGCCAATACACGCATACCAAAAAATATTAATAGAACCGGTAATCTGACGTTAATGATGTTAAAACCTCACCGGCAAAAAAATTGGTAGAACTGATAATCTGAGAATCGATTCTATGGAAAAAAATTAAAATAATAATTTTTACTCGTTCAATATGTTGCATTGAGTTAACAAAATTACATTTAAAATTTGATATCTAATTATTTTATAAGAGTCCGCTTTTGATGGAATTCTTTAAAATCTTAATGAGGAAACTAAATTATTATTTTTATTTAAATTTTATTTTGATGAAATATCTTAAAAGTTTAATATGGGATTGATAGAACTAATTATCATGAACTATATAATGTGGATGATTAATATTCTAAATTTTATATTTGACTTGTAATGTAAAATAAACATATACTTATACATAACTATCGATTAGATTCTACATTTATAAAATTTTCAAAATGTATTGATAATTTTTCATTCATTACATAAAATAAAGTTATGCAATTAAGAGATTGAAACGTTAATAATTTTTTAAATAAACAATTGAAAATGCAAAATATAAACATCAGCAATTATATTAATGTATTATAAAACAATTTTGAAAGGATACAATTAAAACTGTAAAGGTCTTTCTTAGTTTATCAAAGTTATATAAAATATAAACATTACACTCATATTTTAAATTAGATAATAATTCCAAAAGATAATAAATGTTTTATCTTATATTATTAGGCAAACTTTTTAGTCTTGAAACTCCGAACTTTTTAGCCTAAAACCCAAAAATCTATTTTTGGACATATTTTTTATGTTTAATTTTTTTTTTCAAACCCAAATTTCGAATATTTTGGATGGACCTATCAAACCGAAATATTTTGCCAATTCTACTCAAGTGTATTCTCATTAGGCTTTTATACGCTCTAAAATCTGAATTCCTACTTTTCCACCAAAGCCCAATTACATGTCACACAAGTGTTATTTACTAAATTGTTTTTATAGTCGGTATATTTTAGTATTTCTATTTAGGAACTTATACATTTTTATAAAATTAGCGCTGGTCAATTTTTCTAAAATGTTCCTTCTATTTATAGAATTTTATTAAAGCTCTTTGTATGTAATCAATGAGTCCTAGTTAGGATTGACCAAATTGGTACCGGTTCTCATTTCTAACCGAATCGAATTGTAACCGTCGCTCTTTTTATTGTTAAATAATTAATAATTAAAGTGAAAGAAAAATATCTAATAATTTAAAATTCACGTAATTCCTAATTTTTTGTAAAGTCAAATTTACATCAAAAATCGAATATCAATATTAAATAAAACGTGTTAAAGTTAATAAAACGTAAAAAGTTCATGTATTTTAAAATCAATATCCATAGTAATATATATATATATATATATATATATTAAAATATCGGGTCTTCACATGTAACCGTCTTCGAAATTTCAGTTTTGAACCGTAATCCTGCAGGGAATGTTTCAGTTCTGGTTCTAGTTCCGGTTCCAAATGTTTAGAACTTTGAACTGCCGATTCCTTATTATTTATTTATCAGATTTTTTATATGCATAATTCAAAACAATTTTATGTTATATAAAATCATTGTTTATAATTCATAAAATTACATTTTAATATGTAAATTTTTATAAAAGTACGCATTTTTAAGGTTATTCTAAAAGAACTACGGTTTGGAATCGGCACCGTCAGTTCAAAATTTAAATTGTCTTGAACAATCTCAATGTTGAATCATAAAATGTTATAAGCACGATTTGTTACAATTTCAAAATAATAAAACTATAAATTAATGGTTCTATTACAATTCCAACCGTAATCGATGTGATAACCACTAATTCCTCAAATTAGAAGCATAGCAGAACGGTAATGATGGACGATTGTATTCGCATCATTTTATTGCGAATGAGTTTTAAAATATTTTTATTCAGAACAGTTTTAGCTCAATTTATAAAATAAAAAATTAAACATGTGTATTCGTCATATATAATAATTTCTTTTGGCGAAACTAATAAATTTAATTTTTTACCTATATTAATTGCTGGGATGGTTGATATTTAGGAATAGTCCAAGAATGGAATGATCATTCCTACTTTTATTTTTAATATCATGACTGGTATAAAAAATAATCCGAAACGATAATTCCTGAAGGAGTCACTAAACCCATGAACATAGCTATTCTCAATTATCATGAATGAAAAAAAAATTGTTATTTATTTTCTAGAAATGACATATTAAACTTCTTTTCTAAATTTCATGCGGGCTAGGTCGAGTCTCGCTGACCGGACTGATTTTGGTCTATTGGGTCAAATGAAGAAAATCGATCAATATAATTTTTAAGTAGCTTTTTTGCACAATTAACGAATAAGGTAGTAACAAAATACATTTTTCATAACTAATGATATTCAGTTCGAAAAGTTCACTGAATATGTTCAAATATAATTTTAACCTGTCGAGTTTCGAATAATTTGCGAACTTACGAACTACTTTATGAATTTGTCAAATTAATATAAAATATATATTTTAACAAATAATTTTAATAAACAAGTTTTTTAATGAGCACAAACTCGAATATTTAATGAATTTGAACATGATTCGAATTCGAATTCGAATTCACTATTAAATCGAATAATTTTTCTCATTAATTCCCTTAAAATACTAATTATAGGAATGAAATGAATTAGTTAATTTATTTTCTATATTCAAATTCCATTATAATATTAATTTCATTATTATTAAATATCATTATATTCCTATATACCAACCATCCCCTTACCTTAGAGGTGAGCATGTTAATTTCAAACTTTATTAGATAGGCAGGGATTTCTACTCTATAAATCCATATTGAAATTTATAGTTTCTGTGTCTTTCATTTTAATTTCAACACACTCACTGAATCTGATCATATAAAACAACACAAACATAAGAAAATTAAATAAAATAGCCGTACAATTAATTACCATGGGACCTTAAGATTTGGCAAGTGGTCAATTCATCACCTTTATTTTTTTTTCTTTAAAAGAAATAATCGTCTCTCCTCAATTAATATAATTAAATGTAACCCAATTGATTCCAATTTAGGTCCAACAATAAATACCTCATTTCACTAAACAACTGTTGTGCGTAGTCTGTTACTATTTGTAAAATTAAATAATTTTCACACCTATTATTTTGTCTACAAATGTGTAGCTTCGAAATTAAATTCATCTGAGATTTGAATTAACGTGAGATCGAGTTTTCAAATAACTATTTAAATAAAGAATATCTACTCACATCATCTTAAAACTAACGACATTTTTTTATTGATTCTAAACATAACGCTTTCCTTTCTTAATTAAACTACATAACTAATTTTGTGACACTTTTAGTGGGATGAATAAGTATTACTCTCTCCGTCCACCAATGTTTGTTACGTTTTGCCATTTTGGGCCGTCCACCAATGTTCATTTTAAACTTTCTATTTATATCACACACACTTCAATTAAATAATAATAACAAGTGAGACCCAAACTTCACTAACTACACTATTTCACCTAAAGTCAAAGCACTACATTAAAACACGTGCCGGGTCAAAACGTATCAAACAATGGTGGACGGAGGGAGTATTTTTTTTATTCTAATATTTACATTACATATATGGATATATATATATATATATATATATAAATCATACAAGCATCCACAGTCAAGATATCAACAGGATTGATTTGTATATGAATTCTTATATAATTCAAACCAAAAATCTATATTTAAGAAATGAAATTTAACAATAAATATTAAATTTTTGGAAGCGACTGAAATTTCGACACCAAAAGATATTGAATGCATGTCAAAAAAGCATTAAATATTAATATAAGCATATGTATCCATTTAATATAGTGTTTGTGCACTGCAACCATCCCTTTAGTAAATTTTGCAACCAATACTTCAAAATTATTTGATAAAATTTATGTCTATTGTTCTTATTATGTCCCAAAAATATATATATATATATCTAAATTATTGTAGATCTACATTTTTTTATCTTTTAAATAATTTTTTTCTAACTTATTTATTTAAAAGAATTAAGTGGTAAATGTGACTGAAAGAGTAGGGTAAAAATGCACGAATCAATTAAGAACTTAAAAAAAATTCTCACATATTTGGTCAAATTATGCCACTTTTAATGGGACGGAGTATTATATTACTACTATTTATTTTTTCTTTGTTGGGTTTGGAGGAAACGGAATTCCCCATTCTTATTTTATGTATTTTTTGTTTACTTTTTAGCAATGCCTTGAAAATAATCATTTTATACTTAACAATTTTTCCATCTCAAAACCTATACATATAACTACTTCCTATAAAATATTATGGCTTGCAACAAATCTCTTGATGTATATATTATCACTCCATGATTAGATAATCAATTAAAGTGCTCAAGTTGTAAGTAATTATTGACTAATTATCTAAGCTAATTGAATGCATAACTCCAAGCTTAAAACGTTTTGCAAACCAATTCAAGAATATTATACTCCACAATGGGCCTCTCTAACTGCTACACAAAATAAATAAATAAATAAATACATCAATCAAAAATCATCTCGCAAATGAAATTATTTCTTGGAATTCCCCATAGATATCAATGGCCTAGTTCCACCACCAAATCATAAATCATAATTCATGATTACAGTTGGAATCATAATTGAACCGTCATTTACCGTTTTAATATTTTGAAATTGTTACCGTTTTAATATTTTGAAATTGTAACCAAATCGTAGTCATAACGGTTCACAATTCGGAATTTGAACCATTCTAGACCATTTCAATTTCAAACCAACAGTTCTGATTCTTAACCGTTCTTAAAAAATATGTACTATTATAAAAAATAAAATTGAATTATGAAGAACAGAAAAATATATTAAAATAAATATTAAGTAACTAACTATCCAGAACCATTGTTTCACCGCTTCGAACATTTGAAACTGTAACTAAATCGTTCCACAAGGTTACGATTCAAAATCAAATCATTGAGAAGTGATTACAAATCTCAAAACCACTAATTAGGATTTGATTATAATTTAATTCCGATAATTAAGATTATTTCGAAGATCTCTATATGTAATACGGTGCGTATTCCACTTACATGTATTTGAAAGCGACTTTCACTACTAGATAAAAGAAATTGCAATTAATATATTGGAGATAGGAAATAAATCAATAAAATATTATAGTCCTACATGCATAGCTTAATATTTATAAAATGAACCCATAATCCCATTATTTTCAAACTAGTCAATTTTGATAATTAATTTATTGTCTTCCTATAAGAAGCTACCATATTTTTCAAATCGATCGTGGTTAATTAATGTAATGCTGATAAATGAAAATAACTAAAATATCTCCCTTAATATGAATTATTGACCCAACATGATAGGATCTATATATTATTATATTTTATTATCTAAGATGGCTAATGATCACAAAGTAGTTATTATTTTCTCTCAGTTGGGAATTGGTTAAATATATTTCCGTAGTAAAGTTTTCCTTTGTTAGATATCTACAACTAGAGATGGTAAAATTACCCGTGGATCCGACTATCTGAGAGTACCCGACCATAATAGGATGTGTATGGGTAAATAATTTTAGCATTGGGGCGGTTATGGGTTTTCACTACAAAAAATGCATTATATAGCAATGGAATAGTGACGGAAAAATTTTCCGTTTCTAAATTTTAACGGATCGACAATGGAATTGTTACGGAATTTTTGTAAAATTTTAATAACGGAATTAATGACGGAATTATCCGTTATTAAAAATTTAGTAACAGAATTTTTCGTTACAGTTCCGTTACTAAAATAGAAGAAACCATTCTAGAAACGAAAATTCCGTTACAATTCCGTTGTTATATATAGTAACGGAATACATTCCGTTGTTAAATTTTCTAGCAACCATCGATATTACTACGGATAAATCCGTTACAAATTCGTTACTAAAACGTTTAGTAACGAAATTTCTTGTTTTAGTAACGGAAAAATTCCGTTGCTAAAATAATTTTTTTTGTAGTGTTTAAAGCTTATACCCGTTTCGAATTCAGGATCGGTTACTGGTGTATAGGTACTCACCCCGAAAATATTTTTCACTTATATTTTATTATAATCACACTTAAAAGTTTAACTAATATAATAGAAATTTTGTATTAATTACATTTGAAAATTATGATCTATTATATGTGGTGAACTTGTAGTATACTAATATACTCCCTCCGTTTTTTAATAAATGTCCAATTTTACTAAATCACACATACCAATAAAATAACAATTTTACTTATATACCCTTTATTGAATAGCATAATAAATACATTCATACAAATAATATCAAATTCCAATAAGTATTAAATAAGAACAAAATTGAAAGATTGTCATAAATATACTCTAAAATTTTGAAATAGAACACTTAAAAAAAATCGGAGGGAGTATATTTTAAGTTTTGTAGAAGTTTTATGTTTGATGTAATATTTTTTAATATGTTTGTATATTTGAAAATTTTATTGTTTAATGGCTACCCAATGGGGATTCCTCCCCCGCCGGGTAATACCCGGCCCGACCCCATCCCAATTTAAATGAGTAACGGGACAGGTACGGGTATGAAATCATGAAACGGATATGGATACGGGAATGCAAAACCCGCCTCGTTGCCATCCCTATCTACAACGTAACTCCTCGAAACATATTAGTTTATTAGGATAAAATATTCAAAATATAATTTATTAATTAATTTCTTTTACATGAATCATAAAGATAGGTATTTTTAAAATGCATTAAAATGTGTGAAAGAATATATATAATAGAGATATATAACTTGTTTTTTTTAAATCACTCAAAAAGAGTAGTATAAATCATAATGTGTATCATCATAGCACCATAAACAACCAAAATTTAGCTCAAAATTAGGAATATTAATGAATTTCGTTACACTATATTACTTTATTGTATACCTTTGGTTCATCTAGAACTTTGGTCCATCTTTTGGTGGAGATGTAACACTGATATTTCAACTTCTTGAATTCATTCTTGATGGTCTTGTTCAACTAATTATATGTTGTGTCATTCTTCGTCTTCTTCAAATATAACTTCCTTCAGCTAGCTATAAAAGGTGGCGCAAAGATACTAAGGTCGGAGTTGAGAATGTTGAGATATGCAATTTCGTGAATTATAAATATGAACAAAAGAGTAACAACTATCATTTAATAATTATTAAATTTATTATTGTCTCACAATTTGCTGAAAATTTAATCATACCCTACATTTGTCGTTTTGTTATGTGGTTTACCATTCTCATCGCATACTAAAATCTTGAGACCTTTTTTGCTAGTGAGTCTTGAAACTGCAACATATAATTATTCATGACTGAACATGGGTCTTGGGAGGAACAATCCTACATTCGTAAGTGATTGCCCTTAACTCTTGTTGATTGTCATAGCAAAACAAACATTCAAGGGAAATTGTCACCTCTGAAATCGTATTGGAAATTTACTGAAATCTGAGGGGCTCATAATCATTCTAGCAATAGGAAAAAAAAAATTCCATTATTTTTTTCCGGAAATAAGTTTAGCTTCAATGACTTGTTCCTCTAGTTCAGTGATGATCATCCTTGTACCATTGCAAGGCTCATTTGATGGATAAAATTCATGTAAATTAATTAAAAAAAATGTATTCTACAATTATATCAAATCAATGAAAATATATGTAAATTAATAAATAAATAAAAAGTCAATCAAACTCTGCATGGAGTCTAAATTCATAAACTTTATAAAGTCCAAAAAATTATAATAAAATCCCAATTAAATACACCCCCTTAAGTAAAATGTACTACAATTTCTAACAAAATGTATTGTATATAAATTATATCAATAAACGTATTGCATCAAATATATTTGTATTATTATATCCAACATAATGCATTGTATATAAATTATAATTTGCACTGGGCGAGCACCTACAACTTCAAGGTCGTCATCTGCAATTTCAAGTGATTTAACTTTCACATTCATGTCGTCTTCTTTTTTTGACGTGCATTTCTCATCTTCATTATATTATATAATTTTTGTGTCTGTGCATGTACACATACAATAGACTTACACTTAATATTGCAGTTTCAAGCTTGGAAGTTATTTTACAGTGAGAAGTTTTTGTTTATAAAGGCGGAAATGAATTCCATAATTAATGCGTCTGTTTCATAAGTTTACATTTTTACCTCTTTTTATTATTCTTTACACAATGAAAAATTTTGGTCGATTTTTCATAAATTAAATGTGAAAATAAGATTATCCTTGGATTTTCACTACATTGACTCTTTGTATCGGAACTAGGCCTGTTAATGAGTGGGTAAAATTCGTATCAAGACCGATAAAATAGTTACAGTTTTTGTACCGGGACCAAACCGTTAAATACTAGATCCAAATCGGACCCGTACTGTTAATTAAATTATAAATAGTTATGGGCCGGAAGAATACCAATGAGTATTTTAGGGCTTGGGTCACCCATGTGTATTTTCGGGTAAGTGGATTTAGATGTATACTTTGAGATTTTTTTAATTTATAATTGAAATTTAATTTAATTTAAAATACAAATTTTATTTTATTATTTAAAAATTAAATTTATTATTGAAACTGAACTTCAAATTAATTTCGTAAATCACGAATTTCAAGTTTCGTAATTTTCTAAAAGTTCAATTCCAATATCGATCCCAAAAAATTACGAGATATTATCTAATATTTCTTAAAATAAAATAAATTTAAAATAAAAACTGAAAAAAAAAATTTGATTGGGTTGGATCGGGCTAGAACCAGAACCGTACCTAATGGATCGAATTGGCTCTGGACCGACCATAATCGGATTTAGATGGGTATTAGAACCGGAACCAAAACCAAAATTGACACCTTAACTTTAAAATAAACAGTTTTAATCAATTTCGGATCCCGGCCAAATTTTACATGCCCATTGATAAGTGTAACCGGAACTAAACCATGTATATATATGTACTGTTCCCATACGCGGTTTCTTTTTTCTTATGTTTTTTTATCGTCCCATTTTCTCCGACATCTATTTTATTTTTGAGTTATCCATAAAGCCAATTTTGACAAAAATAAAAATGTCACGTTCAATGTCATATTAATTAATTCTGCTTAATGATCCTAAAAAGAGTAGCGATTCAGTGCCCAAAGTTGCACGGTATTGCACTCACAAGCCTTAATTTCGTCATAAATATGCAATGACTTCGTGTTTAATTAATCTCCACATGTCACGAGATTTTTTATATGTACGAAAATTAAATCGCTGCTAAATTCATAGTTTAAATAAATATAATTAAGAGGTCATAAATCATGAAAATAGTAAAAACAAAAATAGTGACGTACGACGTAGATGCAAGCAAACACAAGTTATCCATCGACATCATTACTTATCGATACTATTTTGTTATTGGTTGATAAAATTAATTAATAAAATATGAAATAAAGTATTGAGCTATATATTGGTAGTCGCTGCCCTAGAGATACTAATGGAGATCACATTTTGTCAACTTATGAGAATTAATATTTTTTATAATGGCCATAGTACACAACTAGTGGACAGATGGGGCTCAAAATATTGACATATTCCACAAACAATTATTGCAATATAAACATAGAAAAATATATATAGATTAATAGATGATAGCTAGATCTATCCAGTAGTTAGTGGAAATATATAATCAACCACCACCTCGATTTATCAGTTACTATATTTTATATTTTTATCACACACATCATGATAGTATACACTTGTATATATCTTCATGCAATTCTGTTTAAAATATTCAAATGTAGTGAATGGTTTTGCCTATTTATTTTAGTTTTGGTTCATACAAATGATACATGTTATAAAAAATAATTATCTTGAGTATAGTTTCCCCGTTACTCATGTTCACAATTGAGTGTCAATTGAGTCAGGTTAAGTCGTTATTAGGTCAACTTGATAACGATCCAACTTATTAAAGTCAAATTCATACCTGGTCTGTTAAGGATATAGTAAACATGAACCCGAACCCAACCTGAATGGTTCAAATCCGAACCTAATTGAACTCAAACTAACACGTTTTTTTCAGGTTAACACAACACGATAATTACCCAACTTGATAGCAATCCGATAACGACTCAATCCAACACGATTTTATAAATATATATAATTATTAATAATATATTTATATATTTCAGGTAACCTGAACCTAACTTGAACCCAACCTAAATATTTCAGGTTCTAATTGGGTCAATCTGATAAAAACTCGAACTCAATAAAAGTCAACCCAAACTCATTAATATTGTATCAGTTTATCGTGTAGTGTTCAAAATTGACAGCCCTAACTCACAATGCATGTTTCCAACAATGCATGTATCCACAATCTTTAAAGGGGAAATAGGCTAAACTAGCCACTTTAATATTCAAAACACAAAAAATAACCATACAAATAAAAATAATAAAATATTAACCACTCTGTATTTATTTTTCCTTTATTGCCCTTTCATTAATTAAATTAACATACTTATTCATTATATATATTTTGAAGAATAACTGCTCATAATCCAATAACTAACTTGATTTGGTTCGTATTGTAAAATAAATTATTATTATAGATTCATGCCTAGGGTTCATATGGTAGGGTATAGTATTTAATTATAAACCAAATTTTATTTTTAAATTCTGTAGTATTTTGAAGGAATTAATTAGATGGAGGGTATTATAGACATAAAAGGCTAGATTTATGGTTTTTTATACGTGTGGCTATTATTTGGGTTTACTATAACAAAATGGTTATTATAGAAGTTATCCCATCTTTAAATTGGATCTATTATCATAACCCTAATTTTACAACAAAATAGGTCTCTTCAAATAAAATATAAGTTGGATATAGAAAGCGAGTACTACTGATCAGATCTCTCAACCAAAAACATCTTTAGATTTTTCCCATTTTGATTCGAATTAACGTTAGAAGATACTTAATGCTTCTCCTAACTTGATATATCAAGTACATGGTGTGCGTATACTGACCTGATAAATATACAGAAGTGTAATGTCTGAGAGAAAGATTTTCAATACAATTTCTTGACGAATTAAAAAAAAGTACACGTGGCACTGTTACCGCGCTGACTTGATATCAAATAAAAATTTACTGTGCGGCAAAATTAATTAATACCAATAATTGGATACGCGCGGCTGCACTGCCATGCATTTATCAAAACATAGTAAAAAAAAAGTTACTACTAAGTAACAATGACATCTTCCTAGAAAAAAAGAAGAAGAGAAGATGTAAAAGAAAAGAAAGGAAAGGAAAGCAAATGCATATGGCCCATTTCATGTCAACTCAACCCTCCTCTCCCTCTCCCACTCCCACTCTCAGATGTGTTTTTAATTATTCCTTTAATCTTACCTTATTTAGTCACTGCAAACCACCCAAAATTTCTGACCATCAATTAATATTTATGGTGTGCTGTTTTTTGTTTCTTGATTTTGATGGATAGAGGCGCAGAAGGCTCAACATGGGGCTCCGGTGATCCGGCCTCCGGCGGCGGCGGAAGTTCGCCTGCCGCACCCAGCCGGTACGAGTCCCAGAAGCGGCGGGACTGGAACACGTTCGGACAGTTCCTTCGGAACCAACGGCCCCCCATGGCGCTGTCGGAGTGCAACAGCAGCCACGTGCTCGATTTTCTCCGATATCTGGATCAGTTCGGAAAGACGAAAGTGCACCTGCAAGGGTGCATTTTCTATGGGCAGCCGGAGCCGCCCGCGCCGTGCACGTGCCCCTTGAGGCAGGCTTGGGGCAGCCTCGATGCACTCATAGGGCGGCTCCGTGCGGCCTACGAGGAAAACGGGGGTTCTCCTGAGACCAACCCGTTTGCCTCGGGGGCCATAAGGATTTACTTGAGGGAAGTGAAGGAGTGTCAAGCTAAAGCGCGGGGAATCCCCTACAAGAAGAAGAAGAAAACGACGCTCAGAGGTGGCGGCGACTCCAATTCGTCGTCGTCTTCGTCGCCGTTTTCTTGATCGATCCACCTCCATTTTGGGATGTCCGGATCAAATTTTACTTGGTAAATTTTCTCTCTTTCAATCTTGATTGAATTAAGCACTACCTTCTATTTTGTTTTTTGGGGTTTGTCCTTTTGTTTTATGCTAATTAATTAAAGTGTGCATTGGTTTCAAGATTTCATAGATCGATATATATATTGGATTGATTTTGTTTGCTTGCTTTGAAACTATATGTAGAGAAATTAAAAGATTATGTATTGTGATTTCATGTTTCACTTTCGTATACTCGGAATTCGTCGTCTAAGTTTCCTATTCTGGAATAATGTAATTGTGAGTTATGTTACGTTGTTGAAGATGAAGAAGAGTATATAAAAGTAGTAGTATATATTAGGGTTAAATAATATATATATATATATATATATATTACCTAGGATAAACAGAATTTAGTAGAGATTAATCAAGTACGTAGTATACAAATACTGATTATAGAGTTTAATTCGAGTAGTGATTAATTGGGGATATGCGAGTGTGATCCATTAACCTTCATGAACCCTAATTTTCTTACACAATATGGGAGCTCAAATAATGCTTTTGATCCATTTCCTCCCTAAAAATCTGAATCTACAGTGTTATAACTGTACATAAATTACTATAATTAATTTCCTTATTCACTTTCAGATTTACTACTTTATTTATCCCTAAAAAGAATCAAAATCTTCCCTAAATCTATTTAATGCAACTCCATATCTCACATCAGAAAAAACTACAATATTTAGTATCCTGTTAGGATACTAATTAAGGCCTTAATTAGTAGTACTAAATTTATTTATATTATATTTCTGAATAGTTGTATTGCCTTTGAAGCTCTTTTAATGATATATTTCTATTACAAAAACAAGAAATCTGAGCCCATTTAGTATACCTCTTCATTGCATGACAGATTCCAAAATATTCAATTATTTTGTTACACGTCCTGATCTCTCTATAATAACAAAATTCAATCATTTCATAAGTGTGTGGTCTTTTTGGTTGTTATTTTTTGAGTTAATTCTAAGTTGAGCTTTAGATGATATATATATAATGTTTGGGAACTACATTAACTACTGTATATATATATTGAAACGCTTTATAGGATGTTTGAGATGCAAGCACTGGAAGTTTTTGCATGCCAAATTATAAAAAACCATCTTTAATTTGCTAAATAAATATACATAATGTTATGAATTCATAGCTCTGCTCAAACGATGCATCTGGAAATAAACCTATGATTGAATATCCGCACTCACACATTCACACTCACATGACTCACACATACATATATATATATATATATATATATATATATATATAATTGGATCCGAATGTGGAATGGTTTTCCTAAAATCAACAAATTTGTATTTACAGTGAAACTAAACCTATATACGTTCAACCAAGTCAGAACTCTGGCCTAGTAGCTTTCTCATTAAGCTTAATTTAAGCAATTTATAGCTTTTGCATATCTATATATATAAGGGTATGATTGGATCAAAACTAGGTTTAGATATAAACTAAAAACATAGGCATGTTACGTAATCCCTCCGTCCCACTTTAGTTGTCCATTATACCATATTAGGATGTCCCACTTTAGTTGTCCAATTTCTTATTTGGTCTCACTTATGAATAAAATAATAATAAAGAGAAAGTGGATAGATAGATGTTAATTGATGCTTTATTGGTATGCGGTCCGAAAAGAAACTGGACAACTAAAGTGGGACAGTGAGAGTATTAATTTAATGAATTAATAATCTAGACTATAAAACAATGCATGCATCATAATTTCAATACATTCTATACATACATTTAAACATAATTAATCTAAACTATAAATTGTATAAGGATGAATAATCTAGATTGATTCTTAATTCTCATATAAATCATTATATATATTATGGCATGTATCATAAATCAGAAAGGATTATTTAATTGTTATGGTGTGAGCTAATGAAAGTAATACTAGTAATACCTTTCCCACTAATAGCATTACTTTTATATTGATTAATTAGTGCAATTAAAAGATCTTAATTTGTGGGTGCATTATAGAAATCTGGGGTTTAAATAATTAAATGTCCTTCTTTGCATCTTTTACTAGATCGCCTTCTGTCTGCTAGGATCTTGTGGGTCACCACAATGATGCAATTTTGTTCCCATCTTTATTATTTTTTTTTAATTTTTTCTCCAATTTAATAAGTGGCATTTTGATAATAAAACATCAAATAATTAGTTAATTAATATATTGTGAACAAAAACATATTTATGTGGAACACGTATATAGCCAATAATAAATTTGTACACCTTTCATTCCGCTAGAAATGACCACAAAAAATTCGATATGCAGATTAAAAAAGTAAAATATTGTGTTTAAAAAAGTAGAAATTAAATATTTTAAGGACAAATGACCACTTTTAATAAGACAACCTCATAAGAAAACACTATAAGAAAACATACATTTAGTGAGAGTAAACATTGCATTACACCGTCATTATTGACATTTAACTAGAGAAGCAATAGCTAGAAATGGTGACAGACAAAAAATTTGTCACTAAATGTTATTAGTGATTAATTTGAATTTTTAACTATAAATTTTATTCTCACTAAAACTATTTTTTTTACAATTAGTGAAGATATATCTCTCTTCATTAATGCTTTTGTTACTAAATACCATTTTTCTTGTAGTAAAATGCGGCCATTTTTAATAACACGGATTGAATAACCGGACGCACCCAATTGCTTTCTTAATTAGAAGCAAATAGTTTATCTATCCTTGTTTAAAATTATACAAATTAAAGAGTTGGTATAATTCTTACTCAAAGTTAATTCCTTTGTTTCTCTTCCTCCCATCTCTGTCAGAGAATCCAATGCTGGATTTGAGTGTTTATTTGGGGCTTGGTTATATAATTAAGAAATATGATTTTATACATATATTATATAAATATCCAACTTATGATTATATTATATATCTATGCGTGTGTGTGTATTAAATTAATACATGCATAAATAGACAGATGTTGGAATAAGATATAATTATTTTTATGTTAAGTTCAATTTTGTGATTGCAACAGCAAGTGCGATTATGTAAAGGAAGAACCAAAGAAGTGTGTTAGTTATATATGTATACAATGTATACATATAACTTGCTGGTATATATACACCTAGCTAGTTTAGGCTTTGATTAAATATTATTTAAACGTTATTACAATGCTTATTATTTTATTCTTTAGAAATACTCCCATTAATCATATACTCTATTTTATTCTTTAGGAATACTCCCATTAATCATATACTAGTAAGGTGTGGTTTTGTTTGTTTGATAGAATTGATATAATTGATAGGATTAACATTTTTAAATCTCTACATTCTTATTCATAATCCTTCATTTCTTACTTATCCTTATGAATTTAGTCAGTTTTTATGCCCTTTAATCACTCAAATGTTTGACTATATAATCAAGCCAAATTTGGTGTGATTATATAATTAAACATTTAAGTGATTAAGAGGGATTAAATTCATAAAGAGAGGTAAGAAATGAAAGGTTATTAATATGAATGTAGAAATTTAAAGGTGATAATCCTATTAAACCTATCGATCAAACCAAACCATCCTAAAACTATATAGTGAGTAACATTTTCTATGCTGGATGCACTATTTTCATACCGTTAAACAAAAGATCATTTATCAATTATATATAATGTGATCACTGATCAGTCTACACAATTATGCATGATTTTATTTTTATCTGGCTGAGCTATTATATATACTTATTTGATTCAGATAACCATATATAGATACAAAAGAAATGTAAGAAGAAAGAATGAAAACATACATGTTTATTTTTCATGTCTCTTATTAAACATAAATATTAAAAACATCACATTAATTATTTCACAAAAACATGATCCTGTGTCGTCCACTTGCTCTCTCTTTCCCTCTCCCAATGTATATGTATAATTTATATTTTTGAGGAAAACACTTGCATTCTTTACTTGGAACATAGAAAAATGGAAACTCAATAAACCTTCATAATTTAATAAGATTTAACTGCAAAAGAACATCAAAGAAAAGTTGTCTTTCCGACACATGAGTTAGGTTTGCTAGATTTTCCTTGTAGATGATAATAGCTCGACTTGTTACATATAATGAGAAATAGGAATGTTTTTTCTTAATTGTTAAGTATATTAAATTCAAATTGTATATATATGGTCTCTTATCACTACACATCATACTTTCACTTTCATAGGCAGCAATTCACTATTGTGTATGACTAGCTCTTACAAATAGAAAGAAGAGATCAGACAAAATAAATGAAACCCTAATATGTCATGATAATTAGCATTTCAATTTCTGAAAAATAAAGGTAATAGTGAAAGGTAGTTGTGTTGTTGAAGGGTTTCCATCAGTATTTAAAGGACCAGATGGAGTTGTAAGGTTTTAATATCAAGCATGACTTATCAGTAAAAAAAACAGAGGCATGACTTATCACTCAGTAGGGCTTGTGTTGTGGTAACAACTGCAGCTATATATATATGTGTGTGTGTAAATATTTTCTGACAGTAAAGATGCATAGATTGTACTATGAAGACTCAAGTTTGACTGTCTACAGTCAATTTGACAAAGATATAATTAAATGAGATTTTTGTCTGGTCCCCTCTCCTCCAGTCCCATGCATATTAATAGCTATATTGCTAGTCTCCTTTTCTTCATTTCTTGCGTGAATTAAGGAATATGTTTACCGTACATGCATGCATGAAAAAGAAAAATACAACATAGTTCACTCTTGTCATTGCTTTACTCATCTGAATTCATGAAATGAAGGTAATTGATTCCAAGAATTATTATATTGAGTAGGATTTAGTATTTTAGAGATCAACATCTTAATATTTCTGGGTACGTTCCCTTGAAAGTATATTTAGTATTTCTTCGATCATTCATGTTTAATGGTATCATTTAATTTAATAAACATTGTGAATTATAGTATGATAAGAGAATCGAAGATGAAATATGGTTAAAGGTTCTTTGGTTAAGCTTATTTTAAAGAGATTATAAGATTTAAGAGCTTATAAGTTGTCAAAGTGTTTAAATAAATGAGTTTATAAGCTCTTTAAAAAATGTTATAAAATGATAAAATATTGTTTGACATTTTAAGCTCTTCACATATGTGACGAAATAAGTTGAGGTGGAGTTTTATGAACTTATAAGCTCCAAAAATTTATTTTTACAACTTATAAGCTCTTAAAGAGCTTAATTTGTTAAATAATTTCGATGAGCTTATAAGCTCATAAATAACTTATAAACTCAACCAAACACCCTCAATCTTGTCTGTACTAATCATTATATGAAAGATGAAATTAAGGTAATCCCTATATACTGATGAGACCTCTCTCTCTATATATATTATATATATTTGTATATAAGTGTGAGAACTGCTCCACCGTCTACGTGCGGTAGGCGGGCACAACTTAACGTGTACACGGCTGGCGTACGTGAGATTGTCACATTAACATACGAGTCATTATAATTTTTGTTTTTTATTTATTTTTATTTTTTGTTATAATCAATAAACTCTAGTTGGAGAGTGAGAATTAATAAACTTTTTATTAAAATTTTAATATTTATCTACCAAACATATAAAAGGATATATTAACCTCTCCCGCCACGGACGGGCCGGTGTGCATTTTTGTAAGGAGTGTATACATGCATTCCCTTTCCTACTCTACCTATAGATATATTTATTACTACATCTTTTACCTTATAATGGCAAATGTTATAACAATCTCTTATCTCCTATAATAACCAACCTTTTTCAATATCTTACTTTTCAAGCTGAAAATGTTTATAAATTGATAGTTATAAAATTCCAAATCCTATATATATGTAGTAATTATATATATTGTAGTCAAGAATTGATGATTCATGACCATTACGAATACTTGTCTCATAATGACAAACTTTAATATATTCATGTTTGTGAATTGAGACTATGCATATCTTACACCGGTTCAGATTCCACGGGCGCCTAAAATCGAGATATCTCGTACATCTCCACCAGTGACGGATGTAAATATTTGAGAGAAAAAAAATATTCCCTCCCTCCACAAATAGTGTGTTCCTATTATCTATTTGAATTGTCGATCAAAAGTGTGATGTTTTCTTTTTTTAGATATGAACTCACAAAACATTTAATATTTTAAAACTTACACATTTTATTTAGTATGCATATTTCTCCACTAAAAATATGTGCACACCTCACACTTTTTACTTAAAACTCGTACGGATCGACTCCCTCAAAGAACAACATGCTCTTCATGGACAGAGGGAGTACTAAACTAATATGCACGTTTAGAATGCATGTATGGTAATGATATTAATTTATGTTTTGTTTGCATTATGGAACACATGATACAGGAATGTGGGCGGAAGGGAAGGCAGAGATGTTGATGCAGCAAGCAGCTGCAGGTAATTAAAGTATGAAAATGAAGCTGTGGTTAATTGTTCCTTAAAATAACTCATAGTTTTATATCTCTCTCTCTCATGCATGCATATATGCTTTTGCAAATTTTCTTGATTAAAAGCTCTTGTAAGGTATTCATTGAAATCTTAATTTCAATATTCTATTCGATATGATCGTGTAAATTTATGCTTTCAATATCTTGCTGCTGGTTTGACTTGTTTTGTACATCTCTCTCTAGATCTGTCTCCATTCTTTTGTTGCTCTTTATTTATATATATTTTAGACTTTTATGATTTTGTAAAATACTAGCTAGCTAGGGATTTGGCATTCATATATCGAATCTCATAGTGGTATGATCGAGTTATTGTTTACGTTACGGATATATATTGGAATAATGTTGCAGTATATATATTAACTAATCACAAATTAAAGGGAAAACTATTATATAGTATTCAATTGCTTAATTTTTTGTAACTATTTCTTGGATATCATTTTTATTCTTTACTACGTAGAACCAAATTTTGGAATATTAATATTTTCTTATTCTCATTAATATTCTTTACGCTTTGAAAAAAAAAATGGTTGGTAATGAATTTTCCCTCCTGATATTTTATTTATTCTTACTTTCGAATTTCATATTTTGATTGAATGCATTTTTTTTTTTTTTTTTTCAATTGGATAACGCTATTTTTCTATTTCTCTATGTATAAAGTATGCTAAATAAATTCAATTAAACTACTTGGATATCTCGAATTCCACATTCTAGATCCACACTAAAATCTTTGCAAATCTTCTCTTTATAGACTTGGACTGAGTCTTGGCCACCAAGCAATCTCCATTCATAGATCACTTCCCACTATTTTAGCTGCGCAACACGTCTAGGTTCATAGCACATGTTCATCTCTCTTTGCGGCACATCCACGATTTTCTCAATTTCTTCTGACTTGGTCTGTGCATACTTTACTCCACAATTGTATTGAAGTAGTTGTCCACGTATCGGCTCATTTCACGCAGTTTGTTTCATACAGTTTGATTGCACAGATCATCTATGTCGCTCGTTCATGTAGCGCGTTCCATCTCTACTCCTCCTTAACTCTCTAAACGATTCTAACTCGATGTCCCCCTATATTCATGTCATGTCGTTTGATAACTTAATTAGTCCACCTTTATACTATAAGGTAAAAGCAACGAACACGATAAGGAATAAAGATAAAAACTTAAGAAAATCAATTCCAACATAGTTAATTAGTTATGGCTATTTATGGAAGTACTTTGTCTCCAAACAAGACTTCAAGAGATGAAAAGGAAATGAGACAGTTTATGATTACCAAATTTATATACGAAAGGAGTGTTTGAGTAATAACTTATAAGTTATTGTTAGTGCTTATAAGCTCATGTATATTAAGAGTTTAAAAGTATTCAAAGCGTTTGTATACATTAGCTTAAAATTATATTTTATATAATAAATAAAATGTTGCTTATAAGATTTACAAAAATAAGTTGGAATAGATGAACTTATATTTTTGTAGACCTTATTATGAGATCTTATTATAAGTTAGATTTATCAAACACTTTGTAAAAGTTTATAACTTCAACCAAACACTCTTCAATCATATATTATAATTAAATTGTTGAAAAATAATGAAGTTTTTATGGAGTCCAAAAACTTGATTTTATGGTGAAACAAACTGATGCTTTTTGTTAGGTTAGAAATCTCTTTTTTATTTTTGCAGTTAATGTGCCGATAGATAATTCTAACATAATCAGGAAGCATCAAATTTTAAAGAAGACTTTCAAAAACTTATGACATTCTAACTAAGCAGAAATTGAAGCATATTGAGACATGATTATCGGTTAAACGGTATGATGAAAAGATTATTCGAGACTACTACGTGGTTTACTAGATTTTGAACATGTCAAGAGACTTGCAATCTGCGCAGAAGCTGCATACTAGGGGTGAGCAAAATTTGATAAAAAGCTAAAAATCGAATTGAGCCGAGTCGATAAATTTAGTTCGTTTTTTTTTCTTTTCGGTTCGTTTTCGGTTTTTATTTTATAAATTTTTAATTTTTCGGTTAGATTTCAGTTTTCGTATCAAAAAAACCGAAATATAGAAAACCGAACCGAAACATATTATATATAATTATTAATTTAATATAACTTATTAAATAATTATTTATTTAATAGTATTAATTATTAAATATAGAAATATATATTAAATATTAATTATTTAATAAATATTTTCAGTTTTGATTTTTCGGTTTTTTACCGAAATCGGTTCGGTTTTTTTCGGTTCAAGGTCATTTTGGCTCGGTTTTGATTTTATATTTTTCGGGTAGATTTTGTTTTTGCTTTTTATTTTTTTTTCAGTTCGATTACTGAACCGAACCATGCTCACCTACTGCAGACCACATTTCGAGCAAATTAAGTCTCAAAAAATACTTCAACGACAACGTATGAATGGAATGTGATTGAGAATAGATTTTATGTATTGACAAATTAGAAATGGAGAATACATAACTTTGTGATTTGTTTCGCCATATGTGAACCAAACTCTGAGACAATATATAAATAGAGATGCACAAAGACACGAAATTGATAACTCATTTTGGCGAGAACACGTCTATGTTGGGGGCTTTGAACCCGAACAATTCATTAGATTGAGTTTTAGAGTTACAAGAAAGTAGCAAGTAGGCAACTGCCATTGGTTTTTCTCTTCACGTGTCTACACTCACCTAAGTGAATTTAAAATTGAGTCCATACTACCCGTGACCCAACTTAGCTATCAATCCTTAAATTGAAAGTTGTTTCTCTCACAAAGTTCCTCACACACAAGCTCAATATGAAAGTAAATAAAAGTACTACATCGTTTTAGGTTCTCAATAAACTTATATACTCAATTGGGCTTGTAGAATGTCACCTTTAAATGCATTGGTTCATCTCTTTATATAGACACACTAAACTTTATCCAAAAGTTTGTTGGTCACGAAACGAGTGTACTGAGTGTATGGTGGGGGGGGGGGGGGGGTGAATACACCAGTCAGATTTTTACAAATTAAAACCTTTTGTGTCTCCTGAACTGAAGGGTGGTACTTCAGTGAGAGTTGTATACTTTAGATAGGAATCCTTCAGTCTACATTGAGTGTTTGACTGTTGGACTGATATCTTAAGTGTTGTGCGGAATGTGGTGGTTTTAAATCTTTACTCGTTTGTTTCAGAAAACTTTAATGCAGTCTTTCTCTTTTCAATTAATCAATATTCAGTTAATGATAATCAATGAATTATAAATACTGAAAATAAATGAGAGAGAGACAGTGATTTGGTTTGTGTGGTTCGGAGATAAAAACTCCTACATCCACGAGTACTCGATGTTAGTCGAGGGTTTCCAACTTAATGGAGATGGTCTTACAGTGATCTTATAGTTGACTAAATAAGTCTGATCACTCTTCGGTTACAATATGATATCGCTTAAGAACACTAAGAGATAAAATCTGAAAGCTTGGTGTGTTCTAACTGAAAGCTTGAGAGCTTAAGAATTGATGATACTATAGCGAGTTGAAAGATGGGTAACCGGTAGTGAAGCCTTTTGAAGTAGCGGGGTATTTATAATGCTCTCTCAAAGATGTAGCCGTTGTGAGATAGAGCTTCGTTTGAATTCTTCCCGTTGGAGTAGCCGTCCTTTTTGACTTTTTAGGTGTCTGACACAAAGATTGTGTTTACCTACCGAGATTTTTGCTATAAATAGAAAGTCCTATGATGTAGACTGTCACTCAGTGGAAACTTCAGTCTTGTCTTCAGTGCAAACTTCAACTGTGATACTTCAGTGGCGTGCAAAAAGGTGGTCTTCAGTGGCTTTAAATAGCTTAGGCTTCAGGCTTCAACTACAATACTTCAGGGGAGACTTCAGTAGAGATTTCCTTCAGTATCGGAATGCCTTGAATCTTCAGTGGAGATGTCCTTCAGTGAACCTGAAAAATTAGAACTCCCTAACATATGAGTTCTTAGACAAAACACTAAGATTCAGTATTGGTCTTTTTTCATCTTTCAGGGGAGGTATTGGAATCTGAATCAAAACACTTATAAAATATTTCCCAACAATTTCCCCCTTTTTGATGATGCCAATACCTAACCTGAAAAATATCTATCTAAGTTAAGAAATTCCCCCTAAACTGGAGAACACTTAATCTATAAGATAAGATGAGTTAGTTAATCAGATTAAGTATATCAAACCAAAAATAAAATTTAATCAGAGCCTGGACAACTAGATGATTGTCATCAGGTTGAGATCAAGAGAGACAAAAATTGCATTTCATTCATTAAGGATTTTCTGTACAAAGTTTCAGTTCAGAATGAAATACAACAGCAGAATTCAGAACAAAAGGCACGGTAACTGAAAGTCCGTCCTTATCATTTACTTGTCTCCATTATCATCATCTGTCAGCTCTATTTCAGGAGTTTCTTCGCGTTCTTCATCAACTGCTTGATCTTCTTTCTCTTCTTCTTCTTCATTGATAGGTGCAGGGTTTTCAGGTTCCTTGCCTTCCCCCTTATTGACATCAGCAGAATGTTTAGGAGGAGGTTGATCAGCGTACCAGGAGAGTGGTTGGGCTGCAGGAAACTGATCATCTAATTCATGTGCAGAGGCTATGTTTTGACAGAATGTTTCAATGTGGCTTAAGCATGCACGGCAATCTGAAATGACACGGTCAGCATCTGAAGTTTTTGATTTTCTTCTGACGGTTGAGATAGCCTTCAGTGCAGCAGCACTCGCAGAATCAGCTATTGACTTCGCACGCTCAGCCAGGACGAAGCCAGAGTCAGCACGTTTCTTGGCTGTCCTAAGGCGAGATCGTTGGCGAGCGATGGATTTTCCATGTTCAGTGCAGGTTGAAGATAGTTCTTTGAAACCTCTGTCAAAATCTGATCTTAGAGAAGAAGTGTTGGCTCGGTTATGGTTGCAGGAGAGAATTAGCTTTTTGATCCTTGAGGAGTCAGGAGTGCGCGCGCTAATCTCTTTCTGTACTGAATCAGTAAGAATAGGGAGATGAGTTTTCAGTGCAACCTGTATTTGATTTGGAATGTCAGCATAGAGGTCAGAGAGTTGTTTCTTCAGTTTTGCATTTTCTTCAGTGAGCTCAGCAATGGTTTTCTGAAATTGAAGTGTGTGAGCTGCCAGTTGTTCTGAGTAGGTGGCTTGGAGGGCGTTGACTATTGCGCTTGTTTGGTTGACCATGCGTGAACTCTCAGCATCAAAATGCTTTTGAGTTTAGTGGCAACAAAAAGTCGGTGTGCTTCAATAAAAGCACCTTCTGAGGAGGGAGCCTCAGGAATAGATGTATCAGCAAAAGAAGGCACTAAGGCCATGGACTGAGAAGGAGCAGAAGAAGAAGTACCTACAGAGGGTGTCCTTCGAATATAAACACGCCCAGCTGAAGATTCAGCGTGGGCCAGTTGGGCCTCTATGTATGCCTCAGCATTAAGAAATGCATCACGGGCGTCTGCAAACTGAAAGCATGCCTGGAGGTCAGCTTCTTCAAGCAAAAATGCACTCATGCCATCCAGTTTTGTCTTGTATTCCAGTGCCTGAGAGTCCAAAAATCGGATGGTCCTCCATGACCAGAATCTTTGGCATATTTGGGCTAGGTGGGGGTGGTTGAAAAGTTCAGGAAAGTGGCTGTTAAGTGTTGGATGGATTGCAACTCAATGTTGTTAAGATAAGTGTGAGCAGGAGTTGCAATGGGTTCAGTGGGTTCTGAGTTGGAGGTATGGGTGTGTGTTTCATTACGTGGGATTTCAGTTGTAAAGGGTTCAGTTTGTGGTGAAAGAAGTTCAGTTTGGATAGGTGGAGTTTTAGATTGGCTTGGGTTTGGCTCAGTTTGTTTAGGTGGTGAGAAGGGTGGAGGTTCAGGTGAAGTATGAGGGTTGGTGGGTGAAGGAGACTTGGGTTGTGGTTCAGGTGATGGTTCATGGTGAGTGGGAGATATAATGATGGTTAAGGGAGATGTGTGAGGAGGTGATGGAGATTGGGTCTGAGGTTCGTGAGTTGGGGAGGTGTGGGGGATTTCAGTGAAGGAGGGAGCATGGATAAGAGATTGAGAAGGTTTAGTGGGGGTTTCAGTGGGAGGTGATGGTGGTAACGTTTCAGTAGGTAGGGTTTCAGTTTGAGTTTCAGTGGTGGATGGATCAGTAGGTGAAGATGGTGATGAGATGGTGATAGGCTGAGGTTGTGGTAAGGAAGGTGGTACCATGGTTTCAGTGGGAGAGAGAGGAGGAGAAGGTGACTTGGGAGGAGATGGAGGCAAACCTGAAGATTTTAGAACTTGTGTGAGGGTGAGGGTGTCTTCAGGAGACAGTTGGGGTTGGAGGTCAGCGACAAGCACAAGAGATCGGCGGGGTCGCTTAACCAGCTTGAACTCGGGAGCCTCATCCTCTGAAGGTGTGGGGGATTTCTCATCAACTAAAGCCAGGGCTGGCTTCTTCAACTTCAGTACGCCAGCAGGGCGTCTGGTAGGGTTCCTTCTCTTCTTGGTTTTCACCTGAGGAACTTTGGGGGGAGATGAAGGGGCCGCTTCATCATAGTCTTCAACAGCATGAATAGGATCCACCTCAGGAGATATGGAATGTCAGCATCCATCTGAAGGGCTTTGACCTTCCCGTGCATGGAAGTAAGAACTTCCAGATTTGAACTGAAGAGAAGTTTCTATTCAAAAGGAGTGCAGTTGGGGAAGAGTCTTTCTGCATTCTTAAATCGTTCCTCGATCAGTACTGACACCTTGGTGGCAAGGTTCAGTGTATCAGTGCCCGTCATCGTGATGCTGTCGGGCACTTCCTTCAGTTTGGCTGCTTCAGCCATCAGAAGTTCCTTCATGACGGCGACCCAATTGGATCCGTCAGTTTCGTAGATACTCCTCATGAGATTGAGTTTTTGCCAACTCAACTGCTCATAAGAGGACTTCTTGCCCAAGATGCACATCTGAACCACATCGAGAAGGAGACGTAGTTCAGGGCGAATGAGTCATTTGTTGTTGTTTGTTGTACTGAATGTTCGCAGTTGGCCATCTGCCTGAATTTCTTCGAAGAACGCCTGGATATCATCCTTGTACTTAAGAAATTGATTGAGATTTTTCATGCCCTTGTTCTTCAACTTGAATACAGACTGAAGCATTTCAGTGATGTTGAGGGGGATGGGCTTCAGTTCGATGGCGCCAGTTTCCTTGTTCTTCACACGGACTTGCAGAGAAGTCATCAGTTGGTCACCATCATATCCAAGAGAGACGAAAAATAATACCACCTATTCAGAATAAATGTTCTTTGGACGAAGAGAGGTGAGAGTATCTAGATCAACAGATTTGATCAGTTCGAAAATGGTCTTCGCTTGATCCACATCTGTTTGTGAATAGATAGCTGTGGGCTCAGGGAAGAGACGTTGGCACAGTTGAGTCATAGTCAGTGCAGGTGGAAGTGGTTTCTTACCCATGTTGATAATCTGAAAGTGAAGACAGTGTTAGTTACTTAAAATGTTCAGTATGCAAGTTATAAAATACCAAAGTATTAAACAAGAAAAAAATACATACATTTGAAGATGAAAAGAACACACAAGGATTATCAACAGGTAGGAAACACAGAAATTCAGTAAGCAGAAGGTAGAGTTTGAGAGTTTTAGCGTAAGGCTTTAAGTGAAGGCAAATTGCAAAGTGATTAACCGTCGAAGAAGATGAAGTTATATAAACTGAAATCAACGGTTGGATTTATTGCATGTTTACTGAGATCAACGTTCAGGGTTTGACCACGTAGCCTATACCTAGGTTGAGCGGGAAAAGATGGAGCGTGAACTGAACGCGCGACGTTTGACTAGCCTTAAAGTCAAATTATCTAAAAATAGCACTCAAGTACATTCGCTTTTTACTATACAATTATGATAAGTAATAAATGCGAGAGATAGCGTATCAAATAAGTTGCGAAAAATAAGGTACGCTAAAACATAAATTACGCTTTTGACATTTAGTTCAGATTTTAAAGAGAGAAACACTTAGAGCAATAAATGCGATAAATAAATACAAGTGTTAAACTTCAGTTGTTGATACAAGCAACTGAGTGACTCCCTTTCAGTAGTGGTTGTGATTTCAGATTCTGAAGTGCTTCAGTTTGGACTTCAAATTTTGTTTTGCTACGTGTACGTGTTTCAGTGTTGACTTTGTAAAACTTCAGTGGACTTTGTAGAAACTTCAGTTGGCTTTGTGAAACTTCAGTTGGCTTTGTGAAACTTTAGATTTCGTTATATCCTTTATGTTTGATCTGAAGTTCTTCAGTTGAAGTAACATCTCTGACTTTGCCTTGGTAAAACTTCAGATTCTTAAGTTCTTTCAGTAGGTTTCTTCAGTGACCTGCATGGTTAGTTTAAGCATGTATTTTGCAATGTGTGATGATTTGATATCTGAGATAACTATGTAGAGTTACCCAGGATGTGATCATCACTTGTTTTGAGTCTTATTATGATCATGACTTCAGTATATTAAGAATACTGAGTCAGTGAGTCTTTAAGACATCAGTTAGATAGGTTTAGGGTTGTACCTTCAGTTAATACTTTCAGGAGAGGTCTGGATTCAGTAAACCAAGTCTTCCACTTAGCATTTTGAATCTAGCTTCTTCCAGTGGCTTGGTGAGAATGTCTGCTTGTTGAATGTCAGTGTGGATCTTCTCTATGATGACATCTTTCCTTTCAACGTGATCTCTTATGAAGTGATGCCTGATGTCCACGTGCTTGCACCTTGTATGTAGAACTGGGTTCTGAGTGATGGCAATGGCACTTGAACTGTCACAATAAATTGCAACCTGAGTGGTAGGCACTTCATAGTCTCTGAGTTGTTGCTTAAGCCAGAGAATCTGAGAGCAGCAACTTCCAACAGCCATGTATTCAGATTTAGTGGTTGATGTTGCAACTGAAGTCTGCTTCTTGGAGAACCAACTTATGAGCTTGTTTCCCAAGAACTGACAGGTACCAGAAGTTGATTTCTTATCTAGTTTGCAACCTGCAAAATCAGCATCAGAATAACCAGTTAGTTCTTAAATTATCATCTGAAGGATACCATAAGCCAAGATTTGGTGTGCCCTCCAGGTAACGCAGAATCTTCTTTGCAGCTTCCATGTGTGACTCCTTAAGATTGGCTTGATAGCGTGCACACACTCCAACAACAAAGGTGATGTCTGGCCTGCTGGCAGTGAGATATAGAAGGGATCCAATGATTCCTCTATACTCAGTCTGACTGACTGGCTTTCCTTCAGGATCTGGTTCTATCCTTCCATTGGTGTTCATTGGAATCTTCACTATTTTGCTATTCTGAACGCCAAATTTGCTGATCAGTTCCTTTGTGTATTTGGCTTGATTGATGAAGATGCCTTCAGGGGACTGCTTGATCTGGAATCTTAGAAAGAATCCCATCTCTCCCATCATGGATATTTGATACTGAGTCTTCATCAACTTGGCAAATTTGTCACAAAGCATCTGAGACTTCGAACCAAATATAATATCATCAACATAAATCTGAACGATTAATATGTCTCCTTTATACTTGATTGTAAATAGTGTTCTATCCACTGATCCTCGCTTGAAACCTGATTCAATAAGAAAAACAGACAAAGTGTCATACCAAGCTCTAGGAGCTTGTTTCAGCCCATAAAGAGCTTTGTGTAGCTTATACACTTTGGTGTAGTCAGTTTCAAAGCCAGGTGGTTGCTCCACGTAGACTTCTTCCTTCAGTACGCCGTTCAGGAATGCACTCTTTACGTCCATCTGATAGACTTTGAACTTCATGTGAGCTGCATAGGTGAGGAAGAGTTTGATAGCTTCCAATCTTGCAACTGGGGCGAAGGTTTCGTCGAAGTCAATTCCTTCTTCTTGACAGTAACCTTTGGCAACCAGTCTAGCCTTGTTTCAAACAACTTCTCCTAGCTCGTCTTTCTTGTTCTTAAAGATCCATTTAACACCTATGACGCCTTGATGCCTAGGACGATCAACAAGTTCCCAAACTTTGTTCCTTGTGAACTCATTCAGTTCCTCTTGCATCGCGGAGACCCAATTTACATCTTGAAGGGCTTCCTGAGCATCTCTGGGTTCAATGTTGGAGAGATAACAGCTATGTAGAAATTTTTCATCTGAAAACAGTGCCATATCTGCTCTTATCATCAGTTGTTCTTCAGTGGTGGAGTCAGTAGGAGGTTCAACGGTGGCTAATGGCTATACCATTTCTGCTTGAATCTGATTCCTCGTTTGAACTCCTCGTTGTAGACTCCCAATCACTGATTCTGAAGGATGATCTTCAATCCATCTTCTTCTTCTTCTTCTCATGTCCTCTTCAGTGATAATCATTAAGTCCATCCTTTGGTTAGGAGGTGGTGTTGTTACTGAAGGGCTTCTTTGAAATGGATTGTCATCTTCAGTCTGAGGGTTTGTACTTGTTCCCCCTTGGTTGTTGGCTCTTACATATTCAATTTGTTGAATTTCCTGCAAGATAGCTTTATCTGAACTGGCCATAATATTGTTAGTAGCAACAGTTATAGGAATATTGACTAAGTTAGGACTGTTACTCCCTGAAGTTGGTGATGGAATCTCAGTGGTGAGATTTTCTGAAAGTGTCTGTACTTCAGGTAGAATCTGAACGTTAATGAGGTCTTCAGATTGGATGTCTTCTTCTCTAAGTGGAATCTCAGTGGTGAGATTTTCAGTTTGGACAGGAGAAGAGTTGTCAAAATCAAGTGCTGGAGTCCTATCTTCAGTAGGCTCCATTGTTTGATCCAATCTGACATTTGTGTCTTCAGTAGGAGCATTCTCTTCATCATCTTCTTTTAATTTCCATATGAGAATCTCCTTTGGACTTTGAACTGAAGGTTGTAAGTTCAGATTCTGAAGTCTTTGAGTGATAACTTTAGTTTCCTTTAACCTGTACTCAAAAATAGATTCATCAAAAATAACATGAGGTATTATTTCCACTATAAGGCTTCTCTTGTTAAAGACTCTATAGGCAACACTCTCCTCTGAGTATCCAAGGAAGAATCCTGGATCTGCTTTGCCATCAAATGTCTTTAACTGAGTTTTGCCATTATTGTGAATATAACACATGCAACCAAAAGCACGAAAGTATTTAAGAGTAAGCTTCCTGTCATTCCATAGTTCATATGGAGTCTTTCCTTGGCGTGTGGTCAGTAAGGATCTGTTCTGAGTGTAGCAAGTAGTGTTGATGGCTTCAACCCAGAACTTCTTTGGAACTCCAGAACTATTTAGCATAGTTCTTGCAGCTTCCTTCAATGACCTATTTCTTCTTTCTGCAACGCCATTTTGTTGTGGAGTCCTTGCAGCTGAAGTCTGATGTTCAATCGCCATATGTGCACAGAATTCTGAAATCTTTGCATTGAGGAATTCAGTTCCTCTATCAGTGCGTATGGTGATGACATTGGTTGACTTATGATTCTTCAGTTTGGTGAGCAAGGCTGGTATTCTCTCCATGGTCTCATTCTTGTGGTAGAGGAATACTGTCCATGTATAACGAGAGAAATCATCAGTAATAACAAGACAATATTTCCTACCATTGGCACTCAGTGGTGTCACTGGTCCAAATAAATCCATGTGTAAGAGTTGAAGAATATTCTCAGTGGATGAAGCTTCTTTGCTTTTGAATGAAGCTTTGATCTGCTTTCCAGTTTGGCATGACCCACAAACATGGTCTTTGTCGAAGACTAGGTTAAGCATCCCTCGAACTAGGCTATGTCTTGCAAGTCTGTTGATGACTTTGAAATTCAGGTGACTGAGCCTATTGTGCCATAACCAGCTTTGTTCTGAAGTGCTCTTTGAGACCAGACATGTTTCAGGGGAGGAGGCTTTCCAATCTGCAGCATAAATATTTCCAACCCTGAAGCCTTTCATCACAGTGGTCTCATCAATGAGCTTATTGATCCTGCACTCATCAGAACTAAAAACAACATTAAAACCTTTATCACACAACTGACTTACTGAAAGTAAGTTGTGCTTCAGGCCAGAAACATATGAAACATCAGTAATTGAAACATTCCCTATATTAAGAGTACCATACCCTTTAGTGAAACCTTTTGAGTTATCACCAAAGGTTACCTGAGGACCATCTTTCTCGATGTAGTTGGAGAGGGCTTCTTTCTGAAACGTCATGTGCCTTGAGCATCCACTGTCTATTCTTCAGCTTGAATGCTCCTTTTGTGCACCTCTCTTTGGTCCTGAGTCCTGCAATTACTGAGTCTTAGGATCCAGTTTAGAACTAGATCCAGCTTCAGTATGCATGACATGCTTTGGCACCCAATGTTGCCTTATGATGCGTGTTTTAGATGCATCTTTTGATTTTGACTTCTGAAAGTCAGTATTGACTTCTTTCTTCTTGTGAACATATACTTTGCTCACTTCAGGCTTAGTCTTAGCCTTAAAGTTAGCTTGTGTATGTTGGCGTTTAGTCCAACGTTTTTCAGTGTTCGCTGAACGCCTTGGTTCAAAGTAGTGAACTGGGGGAGCATAGAAGTCATGTGTTCTGGAAAAATCAGAGTAATATGAACTAGGTGATGAATTCCTACGTTCATATCGGTTGGAGTATGATTCCCAACGCTGACTTCGATGACTACGTGAGTTGTAGTCTCTAGGACTTGAACCACTAGATGAGCAAGTGCAATGAGAGCACTTGGTTTTGAAGAAGCGTGGTTCAGGAGACTGAAAGTGTCTCCTAGGTTCAGTGGCATGTTGTCTTTGTCTGTTGTTCCTTTTGGCCTTTTGGCTGTTCAGTAACCTTAGGCTCATTAGTTGCCTTAGGCTTCCTGAATGCCTTCTTGTCAGTATATGTGTTGACTTTTGGAACATTTTGCTTCCTGAAAACCTGCTTTGATTTTTCAGTAGCAAGTGTTTGAGTGGCAACATGTTTCTTTGCCTTTGTCTTTTCCAGTGCAGCTTTTACTGCAGAATGAGTAGGGACCTTAGCCTTCAGTTTAGCTTGTTTTCCGTCAGTGGCTTTTTCCCTTGGGACTTAGAAGCATCCTTGGTAGTCTCAGTGGCAATCACATCCTCAGTGGAAGCCTTGTCAGTGGCTTTCACAAAGGATATAATTGGAAAAGTAGGTTTGGGCACCTTCAGAAAAGGTACTTTTACCTTGTCCTGACTAAAACCAAGTCCTTTGCCATTTGGTTGTTGAGATTCACTCAACATGCAATTCGTGTAGCTAGATTTGGTCCATGTTTCGACCTTTGTCTTATAATACTCTATCCTTTCAGATAGTAGTTCATTCCGTTCAGTAAGTTCTCGTATTTGAGAATCTTTGAATAGTATCTCGTTGTTCTTTGTGTCAAGGCCTTTGTTCAGATTAGAGATGTGCGTCTCTTGTTCTTGAGATTTTACTGAAATCTCATTCAGTTCCTTGCATATTCTTTCCACCAGTTCATCCTTTGGGATGTCAGTAGGTAGATTTTCCATTTTGATCTCAGGTTGTTTAGCTAACTTGCTTGTTAGCTCATCATTTTCATCTTTCATGTGTATGAAGATGGCTTGAAGATTTCTAAAATCTTCAGCCAACACTTCATATTCTTCCAGTGATACAGTTGCTTCAGTTTCATTGATATCCTCAACTGGAATGACTTCAGTTGTGGATTTTGTTTCAATGATTGGTTCAGATGATGATGAAATGGATGCATATGAAGTAGAAAATTTTGTTTTAGGGTCAATGTACCCTTCAGGCATGACATGAGCATAAATTACCTGAGGGACGAAGTCGCCTGAGTGATTGCCCATCAAGCAATAAACTTCGTTTGAGTCTACTTCATCCTCAGTGACAATCAGGCCGAGATCTTCATCATCTGATGAATCTGAGAAGTGCTTTTCATATGTTGACTTGGAAGGAGTGTTGATTTGATCTGGATCATCATCAACCATCATAGCCTTCCTTTCTGTGTTCCTTTGATCTCTTCTTAGTCTGAGCTCTTCCCTTTCTTTCTTATTGAGGTCGGGACAGTCATGCTTGAAATGATCTAGGGATCCACATTCGAAGCAGGCACCTTTGCTAAACTGCCTTTCAGGTTTGGACTGAGTTGATGTCCCTTCCTGAGTGGAAGTGGTAGCTTCATTAGGAGGTGGTGTGGCCCTTCTTGCACGGTTATCCCTGTACATCTTTTTTAATCTTTCGATTCTCATATCTGCAAGTTCAAACCGTTTTGCCATTAGAACATATTGTTCCATTAGTTCAGCCTTTGACATACCTTCTAGGTCTAGTCCTTCAGGCTTTGCTTCTTTGGCTGGGCTCTTATCAGCTTTGAACGCAACAATTTCTTGTGATGAAGATACTGGAATAGTATCTCTGATTGGATTTGTGATCTCCAATATTCTTTGTCTTGTCTCATGGCTCTTCAGAATACTGAAGATAGCAGCAGTTGTGAGACTGTTGAAGTCAGGACACCCGTTAATCTAAATCTGATATGGCAGCCAGTCTTCCCGTCGAAGACACCATATAATCTTTAGATTAATTTCCCTTTGAGTGTATTTGTCAGGCTTCAGTGCTCTGACTGATGTGAGTATTTGCATAAATCTGAGTTCCACCTCACTGATGGATTCTCCAGGTACCTGCAAAAATGCATCATATTTCTGACACTCTAGGGTTAGTTTATTTTCCTTTATTTCCTCTGATCCTGCACACATTTTCTCGAGAGTTTCCCACATCTCTCTAGCAGTTTCGCAGTGTTGGATATGCACCAACATTGGCCTTTCAAGCATTCCTGAGATGATGTGCTTTGCATAATCATCTAATCCACCAATCTTCTTCTCATCGGCTGTATATTCATTCAGTGGCTTGAACTTTAATCCTGGATCCCTTGTTCCAGTGATTTCTTGAGGAAAGGTCTTCATTATCCTTATGGGTCCTGTGGTGATCACTTGCCACATCATGACATGATGTGCCTTCAGGAAAGAAGACACTCTGTATTTCCAGTAATCATAATCTTCTACTGAGAACATGGGAAACCTGAGGGTATTCTCCATTGTAGATGTTAGATAAATGCAAGTGAGGTTTTCTGAAAGATCAGTTTAAAAACCTTGGGTTTTAGAAACAGTGGTAATTAAACACACTGCTCTGATACCACTTGTTGGTCCTGAAACGAGTGAACTGAGTGTATGGGGGGGGGGGGGGAAAACACCAGT
>JAPKLX010000098.1:355733-383139 GCA_026898415.1 Leonotis leonurus
GACGAGGTGACCTGCCGAGGTGACGAGGTGACCTCTGGGCTGCTGTGACGAGGTGACGAGGTGACCTGCCGAGGTGACGAGGTGACCTGCCGAGGTGCCGAGGTGACCTGCCGAGGTGACGAAGTGACCTGCCGAGGTGACGTGGTGACCTCTGGGCTGCCGTGCCGAGGTGACGAGGTGACCTGCCGAGGTGACGAGGTGACCTCGTCAGGAGTTTGGCACTTCGGCACTTCTCCGACCATCGTATTTTTACTTCAGAAATCTGGATCGAACTCACAAAATTTATATCGTTCCCACAGACGGCGCCAGTGTTCGATCTTAATTTTTTGAGGTGAGATTATACGATGAGTAGAAAGTAATGACACAAGATTTACGTGGTTCGATCTTTTAAATAGATCTACGTCCACGGGGAGAAGAGAACTTTCATTATGAAGAGCTTGAGAGCTCAAATTACAGAGTGTCCCTGAATGCCCCTTTAATCTAGCTATTTATAGATAACATAGGCGGTTTACAACAAGTGGGCCGCAGTAACTGGGCTTCTGGGCATTTGGGCCTAGCTGCTGGGCTCTATCCTATCACGCCTCTTCTCCCCTCCGACTCATTTTCTTTAGCCTTTGCCGTCACCTACTCCTCTCCCTACAATATTTCAGTTCCCACTTCTTCCATCTTTCGATTTCTTCTCAAAATCAAAAACCTTAATTCTCATTTTCTTTAGCCTTTGCCGTCGCCGCCGCCACCTTCCTCGCATCAAGTAATTTCTTCTTCTCTCATCTTCCTTCTCCTCTTCTCTCTAATTGAAACAAAGAACTCGATCTGGGAAAAACTCCCATTTATAAAATCTGAACTTTTCAAATTATTAAATGCCCTCTCTCACTCTTCTGCATCTCTTTCAAAAAGAAAATATTTAATTGTCGTCGTTACTACTGTCACCATCACCGAGTCTGCAGAAATGTTGCAATTAGACGTTGTCCTGTTTTCCTCCTTAGAGCCTGCCTTCTCTAGTAGCAGGGGCCTCCACCGTGGATGAAATCGGACAAGTAATCTTCCAAACCTCACTATTCTTCTTAATATTTGTTTATTTAGTATGCTAAGGTTCCTTTCATATCTTAGTGACATGATTTAGTTGAGTTTATGTGAAAGGTTTGATCTTTTCATCTATTATCAGTTTATGGTTCTATTTCTTGCATAGTTTCAAGCTCAAATTTTCTATGTTTAAGGGCGGTAAGTTAGTATCTTTAATAGCATGCTATGAATTATATTATTAGACATTATTTGAGGTAAAAGCTTATAGTTGATATGAAATACATGGACTACTAAACATGACTATGGATTTTATATAAACTATGATTATTTTGTTTTTCTCACATTAAAGCATAAGACTATAAAATGAGGAAGCATGCTTCTAAAACCAAAATAAATGAAATCTAGTACAGATGTTTAGAATTGATAAAAGATATAGAATTTACCTACATATGGAGGTTGAAAGGAAAAATAGAATGGAAAGCTTGTTGTAATCTTCCCCCTTCTCTCAGACCTTTCTACATTGGCTGCCTCTCTTCAGTCTTTTTATTTTCATTCTTCTACCTTTTTGCAGGCACTTAGAAGAACTTGAAAGTTTTATATATGGTTAGCAGAATGTTAAAGGTTAAAGTCGATCAAACGTGTATGGTGGGAAAAAGGTGATGTATATGGTGGGGAAAAGGTGAAGTAGGAAGAGTTCGTTAATTTTGTGGTTGGAACGCAGTATACGATTCCATCATGCATATGTGATTTCTAAATCTTTTAAAAGTTTTATATGTTATTTTTAGATTTTTTTCTTTTAATATATTATTCTTCATGTATCATGTTGTAATCGGGATTCTACGTTGTATTGACATTTATATCATTTTAAATGACGGAGTTGTTATTTATGCTAATGTAATAACAAAGCTTCAAAAAAATTCGTAGTCACATAAAAAAAAAAAAATCAAATGAATTTGATAATTTCGAATCTTAAGTTTTAAATCAACCATACTTATTATCAAAATTAAAACTCAACCGTAGAGTTTTAAAATTCTTATGAATATGATTCCTAAAAAAAAATTCTTTCTTTTACTCGATAAATATAGCGAGTAAAGGACGGGGTATTACATATAGATAGACTTTACGGGCCTGAATCCATGATTATAGCAACGGCTCACTAGTTCCACATTCTAGCACGTCTGTTTGTCGTGTCCGCACGTCAGCCTAGAATTGTGGAACAACTTGTCTCCTGATTTTGTGAAACAGAATTCCACTAGCATGAATATCTCAACTGCACATCTTGGACTTGGTCTTCATTTTCCAGACGTGTGCTGCTCCATCACATCTGAGTCAACTCTCCACGTGGTTGCTGAGCTGGGTGCTGTGTCACCATTCCATGTCAAGCTGAGCTGGAGTCTCAGTTTGTAATATCCCGCTAATTTCTAAATTATACTTTTAAGTGTTCTAACTATTAAGGGACCTAGGTATAATGAAATAAGAATTTTAGGAAAAACTTAAACCATGTAAGGACCTACCATGTTAATTTGGCAGACCAGCAAATCTTTTTAAAAGTTTTATTTAAAAAAAATGAGCTTTTCATGCATAAGTCAAAAGTATATACATATTATACTCCTTGCATAGAGTTTTTCAAAAGAAAAATATTGACACTGAGTTTTTCCAAAAAGGAGTTCATATGAAATAGCTACGTATTTTTAAAGTTAAGATATGTCATTCGAAAAACGAGCTTTTTCATACATGATTGAAAGTATAGCAATATTATAGTCATTGTGTAGAGTTTTTAAAATGAAAAATATTGACGTTAAGTTTGCTCGAAAAGGAGATCGTATGTAGAAGTTACGAATTTTCGAGTTTTAAGCATTTAATTATAATATATTATATAATAATAAAAAATAATAATTTCTTCTATAAATAGAGGGGAGGAGTCGTGACTTCCTCCCCACAAAAATAGCACAGAAGCCCCCCCCCCCCCCCCCAATTTTTTTTTTTTTGTCGGCCATTACCGAGCGTCCAAGCTCTCGGAGCTTCGTTCCGAGGTCGAGTCGAGTGGAGTCGAAGAGGTACGCCGAGGCAAGGCAATGGAAGCTCGTGAACTCAATGAAGGTGGCTCAGCCGCCGTTCGGTGACCGTAGCGACCTCGCTGTCGCCGTAATTTTATCATAATTTCACGTCTCGTTTTCTTCTTCGTTTCACGTCCTTTTTCAAAAAGGTTTTCTCCTATGCATAACTCTCATTACATAAAACTCGAGTACCGAAGGAAGTTCGGGACGATGATGGCTGGAAGTGGCCCGAAAGGACCACGACCGTCCACCACGGCCTCCAATGTCGGTGTCACCGATAGACTCCGAAAGCTCCAATTCGGTGGTCGTCCGTTCTTCGGACGGCTAGGATCCCTTAAGGTTTTGTGTTCACGGCCATGCATTCTACATATCGGCATGATCATAATGTGTTTTCACCTACGTAAAAGTTTTGCATGCATTATATATATATATATATTTATATATATATATATAATACTATTTTTATGTTTTTCTAAAGGAAATTTATTAATCGATTATCCTTTTTCGGTGAAATTTATGGTGCATGTAAAGAAAAAAATATAGGATTTTTCAAGAGAAACTGGACTAAATTTCATCGAACGGTTTTTCTTAAAATCGAGAAAAGGCGACGTTACTTTTAGGTGAAGTAAAAATGAAGTTGCATGCATGCATGATTTCTTTGCATATTTCACTAAAGAATATTGCACTGATTATTTTTGCCTTCTTGGCCAAAGTCGTTTGAAAGCCCGGTTGCTGCCAAATTAATTTATTACGTGATAAAAAGAATAATATTGAGCCTAAAAATTTAGTACTACTTATCTATAATTCCCTTTAGGAAATTAAAGCCAAAATATATTCCCTATGACTAACAGGTACCTAGCACCGAAATTTGAGCTCATAAGGATTTATGGTTTTCCTGTAATCGAGGAATATCATCGGTGAAAGGTTGGGAATATATACGTATTTTGTGTTATTAAGCTCTTTTCTCTAAATGAAAAATGCACGGATCTTTGTTAAAATGTTTTCACGAAGGTATCGATTGTTTAATGCTCTTATCGACTGCCGAAGGTTCTTATTCGGCCTAAGACATCGATTTAAGAACTGTGATCACTTTAGTCTCTACTTCGGTGGATTGATCACCATCAGGTTTTGACTCATGCTATGTTGGGGTGTACGGTTCGTCGAGCACTATTTGACTGAATGTTTATGATCCGTCGGTGGTAAAAGGCTCGGGACATAACCTATATAAGAGTAACGTCATGCCGGGTCATGTTTAATTCATGCACAAATGTTTTGCTTACTTAGAAGTTATTCTTGTTTTAAAACCTTCTGAGGTAAGTATACTGAACAAAGACTGTTTTTTGTTTTATGAAAAACCCAACTGAGTGCATTAGTACTCACCCCACGTTTTACAAAAATTTTCGCAGGCTAAGGAAGCAGCATGATGTGTGTGGCTGAGGAATGGTGTTATTGGGATGACGATTGCTTCATCACGAGAACGATTTATCGTTCTATACATAAGAATTTCCGCTGCCATGCTCACGTATGTTATAATATTTATGAAATAATTATCATCAACGTATATGTGTGTGATAATATATATGTTTAAACTCTAAGATCATTTCATCATTCCACGAAGGCCTCATCGGCCATTATTACTAAAGGTTCTTGTTATCATATTATCATTGTCCATTTCATGCATACACGTTTTTAGGAGAGCTTAGAAGTAGTCGGCACCTCTTGGACGCTCAACTCCTCAGCCCCTTGTGTAGTGTTCGAGCGAATGCCGACCACACTTGGTGAGTTGGGTGAGTGACTCCTTTTGGCGAGCTAGGCTCACTAACATCCGCCTTTGATCGACGGTTCTTATTGGACGATTCGGCCTCTCGAGGATTCTGGATTACCGTTCCTACGAGACGAGTTGTATTATCTCCAACCCCGTCTTCCCCGCTTCTTTTATCCCCGCCCAGTCATGCACTTGGCGCGTGCGCCGTCCCTCGGGATTTGGGGCGTGACACTGTCAGCACTCCTGTGAAGAAAGCAAAAATGCATGTGTTATGTCAATATTCGAACAACACTCAACGTAAAATCTTAACCTAACAAACTCCCCCTTTTTTTGTGCCTTCTTCACAAAACTCGACCTAAGGATTCCTGAGTATGTTCCCCCTACATTTATGCCTGCAACGAAACTTCAAACAGAATCAAGTATACAGATACAACAACTACATCATGAATACGAGCAAAGCAGGACATATAGTATCACATATCATAGGCAGCAACATATATATCATTCCATCAAACGATCAGTGCTGCAATTAAGTTCATCCCATGACAACAAAAAATAAAAAATAAAGACAAGAAAGCAGAAAATAAATTAAATTATTTTGGAAAATCATCCACACCACCACAAATGATAAATGTTTTTAAATGTCAAGACCACACAGGGTCATCATCATAACACTCGAGCCTCTGGCCTCTCGACATCCTCACCCTCCTTGGGGTCTTCAACCTGTGCTGCCTCCCCTGCGTTGGCTCCAGACCCTCCGGCTGCCACCACTAGTTCTCCCCCTTTTTGGGAAGAAGAGAGGCACTCCTGGATCAAGGGCCATAGGGCTGCTAGACTTTCCACGGTAGAGAGTACCTACTGGAGGACCTGGTGAGGGACCATAACACATGTACTATCGAGAGCAGCAGTGACTGGATTCTTCCACGGAAGGTCAGCATCTTTGCCCTTATTGAATAGCAGGTTATGGATAGCATAGTCGGGTACTGGCAAGGCTTCCTTGATCTTGGATATATAGGTGAATCTCTGCTTCTCCAAAACCCTGCATATTAAAGACGGGAAAGGCAGTGTGCTCAACTGAGCTTTGACTGCTAAGTTAGCTAGTTGATCAAATATGACCCTGCCGAGGTTGAAAGGTTTGTTGAGGCCATTAGGTACAACAAGACACCGTGTTGTTGGGTTACCACCGTGACATTGCAGGAAACAATCAAGTTAAATGTCATTACTTTGTGTAAGACAGAGTAGAGATGGGAGAGACTGGAGGCTTTCATGGGTTGTACCCAGCGAGACTTCTTCCCTCCGGTGATCACCTTGGCAACATCGTCCAGACTGGCGAACTTCACCCTCGACATTTGGTAGCCCAAGCACATCATTGATGTACTCAGCAGAGAAGTCAAAAATGGTGTTGTAGATGCAGACCTTACCGTCCTTACGAGAAGTACAGTCCCCAAACAGTTTGTGGAAGTTGCAGTAGAAGTGACGAACAATGTTTTTGACGTACGGAGGGAGTTGGTACACTGTTCCCAGGAGACCCCTAAGTTCGAAAAATTCAAGCAAATTGTTCTTCGAAAGTTACCTCATCGACAGAGCGTTCGCACATGCAGGGAGCATTGCGAAGGCGTTTCCACTTGATCGCAGCAGCCTCATCATAGAATTGAATATTGACGGCGTTCTCGGGGTCGAGGAGAAAACCAACCCCTTCCGAATGGTCGGAAAAAAAAGTAGGGTTCTCCTCACGGTGTTCCTTGTTATGCAGTACTGGGGGATTCTCCAAAACATCAACAATCATGGGTTGTTTTCCTTCTCTGACAGCTACTCATTTGGCGAGAGCAGTGGGATCATCCATGGGATCATCCGTGGCACTCATGGTATGGGCCGAGTTTGGTTCAGTCTTGACAACCACGGTGTTCAGACGAGCTCTCTTGGGTGCGGAGGATACCTCCTCGTCACTGTCGTCGTTGAGAAGGACAGTGGGCACCGGAATCTTGGACTTCTTGGAAGTGGCGGTGTGGCTGGACATTTTGGAGCCACGGGTGACCGGTTTGCGCTGGACCGTCTCTGACTTAGACTGAATAGATGCAACAGTCTTCTCCTCGACAGCAGCATCGAGGACTGGAGGAGGAGGAGCGGTGACAGTAACTGGAGGGACAGGTACTGTAGAAGGACCGGCCCCGTCTGTCGCGGTGGGATTGGCAGTCCTGTCCGCCGGTGTAGGTGTAGGTGGAACTGGTGCAGTCTCCTCAGCGGCGATGACCTTTTGGCTGCTTTTCAACCTTAGCTTCCTGAAAGGCCCTAATCCAAGGAGTTACCTCAGCGGACTTAAAGCCCCAGATCGTTGACCATCAGAAGCTTATTTAAGGGATGAGTACCACCACCTCTCATCCGGCGTTAAGTTGGAAAGCTAGCTATAGCTAGTCTCCTCCACGACCAATAAAGAATACCTACTGGTATTCTAGCCGACATGATAAGGGAAGGTACCCGAAGTGAATGGACCATTAAGGCATTACAAATACTGGATCCCCGTCTAGCTACGGGTCGACATCAGCACATTAACTACATTAGCCGATCAACATATTTTAGAGGAGTGAGAGGTGTACCACTCACTACCCTAACCTACTATACTGTATTTATTGAGCTAAATCTTATTCCTGACAAATGCACGTTTTCGGCTCCACATAGCCAATCGCCCAGAGGACACCTCTGCACTGGTGGAACGGGAGGGGTTACCTGGAGCTCCTGTAATGCCTGTGGATTTGCTGCAAGAAGTGCTTTCAACAATGCAGTAAGATCATTAGGATTAGCCATAGCAACAACGATTTACACAGAGAGAAGACAAAAAGTAGAGTGTGGGTGCTGGAGAATGAAGACGAGATGAGAGGGAGAGGGAATGAGAGGTTGTTTAAGACTAGAGAAGTGAAAAAGTGAGGAGAGTACAGGATGGTATGATCAACATCGGGATACGAAGAGATATGAGAGAGAAAGAGAAGTCAGACAGTTTCCTCTGGGGTGGCATGTGATCGCTGACTACTGGTGCAGCATCATCATGAAGGGAGAGAATGTGACTTTTGGCAGTTCAAATTCAAAAAGAAACAACCCTTTTTCCCTTCCACACCCCAAGAACACGCAAAATGACAGTTATAACCCACTAACAAGAGAGATGAAGCGGACTTCAAGGGATAAGAGAGCATGTAAAGACGTCAAACATAGTTTGCTGACTAGATTGTGCAGAAAACAAAACAAGAAACCAATTTATGTTAAAAACACAGTGTAACTTCCTCTGTTGTGCCAACATCCCCGCAACATCAACTTGGTTTATATTTAAAAATAGGTGCAGAACTACAAGAATCCAAGGGTTAGTGAATGTAGAGTGCATCGTCGTAGCGAACGCCGTGCCCCTAGTCTTTCACCCTCGAAAACAGTCGCAGTTGAAATCCGTTGGTAAGGTAGCATTGTCGCAACGAACGTCGTGACCTCCAGACTACTTGGATTGTTTGTCACACATTTATAGTAACATATAGTATAGAATACCAGGCATCTATACGAGGAACGTGTTAGCTAAATGATATACCAGCAAGTTAAACAACAACAGTTTCATAACATCAGTTACACCCAATAAGATAGAAAATTTTGAGAAGGGTGTAACAAACACACACATTTAGTGATGAAAACAGACCAAGAGATTTTCGTAAGTATACGAACCTCTCATGATCTAAAGGCTTTGTGAAAATTTCAGCAACTTGGTTTTCGGTTTTCACATAATCAAGTTTGATCACCTATTGTTCCACTAGATCCCTAATGAAATGATGTCTTATATCAATGTGCTTTGTCCTTGAGTGTTGTACTGGGTTCTTGGATATGTTTATGGCACCCATATTGACACAATACACAACAAGGTCATTGTTGTCTAGACCATAGTCACTTTGCTTAAGCCACAACAATTGTGTGCAGCTATAAAAGATACCTTGGGTTTAGCTTGGTATTCGGCACATACACAGACACTGAATATTAGATCTGGGCGAGTAGATGTTAAATATAGTAGAATCCCTATCATTGATCTGTAGAGTGTTGGATCAACATCCTCTCCAGCATCGTCTTTTGTTAACTTGTCAGTAGATCACATGGGGGTCCTCATGTGTTTAGCTCATTCCAGGTTAAAACGCTTTATCATCTCATTAGCATACTTGCTTTGAGAGATAAAGATTTCATCATTTCCTTGCTTAACTTGAAGTCCAAGGAAGTATGTGAGTTCTCCTACCATACTCATCTCGATCTTCTTCGACATTGCAGCTGAAAAATCATTAAGCATGTTATGTGAGGTGGAACCAACAATCATATCATCAACATAGATTTGAGTAATGAGAATGTGTTGATCTTCCCTTTTAATAAACAGTGTTCGGTTAGCAATGCTTCTGACAAATCCATACTTGAGAAAGAAGTTTGTGAGATGTCCATACCAAGCACGGGTGCCTGCTTTAGTCCATACAAAATCTTCTTCAGTCGAAAGACATGATTGAGTTTGTGTGGATCCTCAAAACCTTGTGGTTGTTCCACATAAACTTCCTCCTTAAGTTCATCGTTGAGGAATGTTGCCTTCACATCCATCTGATACAGATTGATGTTGAGATGACACGCAACAACTAGCAACAATCGAATGGACTTAATTCATGCTACTGGAGCAAATGTGTCATCAAAGTCCACTCCTTCGACTTGTGTATACCCTTGAGCCACCAGTCGTGCTTTGTTCCATACAATTGTTCCCTTCTCATCAGAGTTTTTTTTGAAAATTCACATTGTGCCGATGACATTTCTGTCGGCTGGTCTGGGAACAAGGTACCAAACATCACTCCGAACAAATTGATTTAGTTCTTCATGCATGGCATTTATCCAAAACTCATCAGTCAATGTTTCCTTGATATTTTTTGGCTCAAATTTGCAGACAAAGCATGTTACGCCATCAACTGTGAGGCACACAGATTACATGCACGTCATTTCTCTATAATTCACCGGCCGTTTACGTCTAGTTCGAACACCGTCCTCAACATCTCCTATCACTTGAGATAATGGATGGTTTTCGCTAATTCTTCCTAGAGGATCTCTTCGGTGTGCATCTTCTTAAGGTTCATCTAGCTCTTCGTCAAACTCCTGTTCAGGTCCTTGTTGTACAACATCAGCTTCCACATTCAAATTTGTTGGAGTTTCAGGTGAAGTAGTTTGATTCCCAACAGGAGGTAGTATAACTCCCCCTTCATATATGTCGTCTTCTGCTTCTACCTTTTTCTCCACATCTCCTGCATCATCAAAGACAACATTAACGGATTCTTGAATTGTGTTTATGCGAAGATTAAACACCTGTATGTTGTGCTGTTCGTTGAGTACCCAACAACTATCCCTTTGTCACTTTTATCATCAAATTTTGTTAGATACTCTCTGTCATTCAGAATAAAACATACACACCCAAAAATACGAAAATACTTTAGGTTAGGTTTTCTTCCCTTAAGTAATTCGTATGGTGTTTTGAATGAGCCTGGTCGAATATTGACTCGATTGTTGATGTAGCATGCGGTGTTAATAGCTTCAGCCCAAAAGCGTTTCGCCATTTGCTTTGAGCTAAGCATAATGCTTGCCATCTCAATTAAGGTCATATTCTTGCGTTCGACCACCCCATTTTGCTATGGAATTTTAGGTGTTGTAAGCTCTTGATAAACTCCCTTCTTTTCACAAAATGTTATGAATTGCGAATTCTCAAATTCACGACCATGGTCAGATCTTATACGAGAGATTCTTGCATCAAACACGTTAGCAACACGAGCAAACATATTTCTAAACATCTCAAAAGTTTCAGATTTCTCACGTAAGAAGAAGGTCCACATGAATTGAGAAAAATCATCCACAACAAGCAATGCATACCTTTTGCCACCGATGCTTTCAACTTACATTGGTCCTACAAGATCCATATGAAGGAGTTCAAAGCACCGAGTGGTCCCAATATGTTATTCACGATGTTATACGACTGGGTGTGAAGCATGTAATTGTTTCCCTCTCTGACGATCTTCACACACGATCTGGTCTGCCTTTCCAAGTTTGGGTAGACCTCGTACTGTTCCATCTTGACCAACCTACCAAGATTTCTAAAGCTAGTATGTCCTAAGAGATTGTGCCAGAGTATAACATCATCAACTTGTGTCTTGTTGCATTTCAGATTGTCAGCCATATAACAATTGTCTGATGATCTTTAACCTTTCATAATACACAAATTTATGTTATTATAAACTTCACATGCATCCTTGGTAAATTTAACAAGCATGTCATCATCACATAATTGACTTATGTTAATCAAATTTGCCATGAGGCTTGGACATGATAAACATTTGTTAAGGCAGGTAAACCAGGAACATTCAGAAAGCCTTTCCCTATGATTTTCCCTTTTGAGCCTCCACCGAAGGAAACATTTCCTCCGTCATAGGATTCATAGTTGGATAGAAAGGTTTTGTTACCTGTCATATGACGAGAACATCCACTGTCAAAGTACCAAGATCTTGATATGTTAGTCTTTAAAGTTGTATAAACATCATTAAATTTAAGATCAGTTTTCTTCACCCACATCATCTTGGTTTGTTTAGGCAACATGGTGTATGACATTTTGTCATTTTTATTTTGATAACAGAAAGGTTTGATGTGACCAGGTCTAATGCAGTAATGACATAGATAATTTCTTCTACGTCTCTTTCTTTTCTTACCTTTCTTACCTTTCCTTGCATGTGGACTGTCGTATTTTGTCTGAGATGGCTGGTCTGTGGAAAGAACATCAGATCCGGCATTTGATGTACCTTCTGTTGACGTAGAGCCATGGTAGGTAATAACAGTTGGTGTTGGATATCCAAGTCCTCTATTGCTTGGATTTGAGCTATCGATCAGTTCTGTCAAGGAGTAAGTCCCAGTATTTCATTTGCGAATGGTCAATTGCGCTTCTTCAAGTTGAGTGTTAACCTTTGTTAGTTCCATCTCCTGTTGTGTGATCACACCTCCTGTTTCGTTAGAGACTCCTTGAGCCTTGTGATCTCAGCTATTGAAAGCTCAAGATCTCGAGCTTGCTGTTTCCACTTAGTCAATAGCTCATCATACAATCCCTTCAGTCCTTGTATTATAGTGAACGTGTGGTCATCACATTCTTCACCACATACAGAGTCTTGACCATCAACACTTCCTGCGTCCAGTAATAGTTAAAATCATACCTGTCTGAAATTGGTTCAGATTCGATGAGGTCTGATTTGTCCTCCAGTAATGTCTTCTGGACTGTTACATGTAGTGCTACGTTCTCAAATGGTCCTTCATCGACATCTTCGAAGAACTCATATTCATCTTCATTCCATGACACCCAGTAGGATTTCCCTCATTTTCGAAGTGTGATGGCACACTGATTTGCGTAGTGTCCAAATCCTATACATTTATGGCATTGGACTCCATCAATTCTAGAAGAACTAAACTTAAACACTTCGTTATGAGGTGTTTTCCTTGCAGGAGGTTTCTTTTGAGTGTTGTCGCTTAGTTGTGGTGGTTGATAGTACTCCAACCGTGGTGTTTCTTGTTCTTTGAGTTTCGCCTTGGATTTGCCTCGATTGTAACCTCTCACCATCCGATTGAACTTTCTTGTGCTTAGGGCAACATCATCTCCTTCATGGATCTCTTCCATTTCATCAGACTCACTTGACTCAGTGATGTCAGGTATTCTGTTGCTTGAGGATGCGTCCGCAGTGAGTGCTATCATTTTCTTTTTAGCAAAAGTACCTCTTGCCTCCAAGTTTATCTCATAGGTTTTGAAGGAGTTCATGAGATCAGTGAACTCGAGTGCATGCACTGTTTTTGATGTTTCAATGGTTGTTCCCTTCATATCAAACCTAGGAGTTAGCGTCCGGAGAGCTTTGGACACAAGTACTTTGTTGCTTAACGGCTCTCTTAGATCCTGACACTCATTGGCAATGTCAATGATCCTCTTAGTGTAGCTGTAAATGTCTTCATCTTCTTCCATCTTCATATTCTCAAATTTTGAGGTGAGAATACGTAGACGTGATTGTTTTATACTGGTGTCCCTTTCACAGTGTCTTTGTAGGGCATCCCATGCATCTTTAGCACATGTACTGTTCTTGATCAGCTTGAACATATTCGTGTCAACTGATGCATAGATTGCATTAAGTGCATGATCGTCAAATGTGGCAGCATCAACCTGATCTCATGTCCAGGTACTAGGAGGTGTTGGGACAACATCTCCGTGTTCATCGGTAGTTTTTGGTGGTGACCACCCATTCTCCACGAACAACCATACTCTTCTGTCTATGGACTTGATGAGTGAGCGGGTGCATGTCTTCCAATAGGAATAATTCGAACCATCCAAGACTGGAGGTTGAAATACTCCGATGTTGTTTGGATCCATCGATTTGTTGTAGTGATACTGTCAGGACCACACTCAGTATGTCGAATGATGGCTCTAATACCACTTGAAAGTGTATCAGCCACTCTAGATAAAGTAAATGCGGAAGCTAAAGTAGAAGACACAAAGATATTTTTGCGTAGGTTATATAAATCAATAACCTACACGAGACTTATGGCTAAAAAGAATTATCAAAACAAGGGTTGAAGGTTACAATGTTGGACTACACTATAACACAACACGACTACTAAAAATACTAAATGTACGTTCTTGAGAACTAAGAACCGTACAGAATGAAAACTATGAAAAGTATCTATGAAAAACGTCTATCAACTGAATGAAAGTCTCTTGTATTTATAGATAGACTTTACGGGCCTAGATCCATGATTATAGCAACGGCCCACTAGTTCCACATTCTAGCACGTCTGTTTGTCGTGTCCGCACGTCAGCCTGGAATTGTAGAACAATTTGTCTCCTGATTTGTGGAATAGAATTCCACTAGCATGAATATCTCAACTGCACAGCTTGGATTTGGTCTTCATTTTCCAGACGTGTGCTGCTCCATCACATGTGAGTCAACCCTCCACGTGGTTGCTGAGTTGGGTGCTGTGTCACCATTCCATGTTAAGCTGAGCTGGAGTCCCAATCAGCACTCATGTAAAGAAAGCAAAAATGCATATGTTAGGTCAACATTCGAACAACACTCAACGTAAAATCTAAACCTAACAAATTATAAATAGTGAATGACCTGGTTTAATGAATTAGATAGATTAAGAAATCTGTCCCCGGGGAATAGGAATGGTTCTATGTATAATATAGTTATAATCTGAATTAATTGAATTTAATTCTTACATAAATTAAATATAATATATTAGTATGTTTTAATTTGAAAGACATGATCTTACCTGGACTAAAATTGTAAAAATCCCAACGAAAGTTGAATGTATGAATTTATTAGAAGATTTCAATTTAAATTGTCAAAATAGAAAACCAAAACAAAGTGACGGTTGTGTAATTTAAATCGATTTACCCGAGAAAGTTGATTAATTATCGAATCTTTTACTCAATATATTGGCACTGAGGATGAAGAGACTTCATATATTTGACATAATACTTTATATGAAATTCAACTTCAAAGTTAGTGAAATACAACGTATATGTATGATTGTATGTCACATTTGGGTAGAATGGATGCAACACACCCCTTCATTGCATAGGGGTGTGTGTCTTGTTTCAACGGCAAAAATTTTATTATGCAAAATTTTTATCGGTAAAAATATTATATTACACGTAAAATATTTTAGAATCATGCATATTGATGTAACGGAGATCTGATTTGGTAAAAAAAATCCTAATTTGTTTAATATAGTACTCCCTCTGTCCCATTATTGTTGTCCTCTTTTATTAAAATAATACACTCATCTCAATATAAAAGAGGACAACAATAATAGGACGGAGGGAGTATTTTTCTATGTAAATTAAATATATAATATTACAAATATATCACTGTATTAAATAAATCACGATTTTTTTACCAAATCAAATCTTCGCTACATCAATATAATTCTAAAAAATTTTACGTACAATATGATATTTTTATCGATAGAAATTTATATTACAAAATTTTCGCCTTTAAACAAGGCACACACCCCATGCAATGAAGGGGTGTGTAGCATCCTATCTACCGTATCATGCCGCCGCGCCGACGTGCTGAAGCATCTATTCATGATGTTCATCTCCGCAACGATGTCAATCAACTTCGCCAGCAGATCAATTTATTGACTCAACAAATAGCCGCGATGCAGCCACACCATGATGTCGTGACCTTCGACTCTGACCGTCGCTGGGAGATCGGATTTCGTGTTGAAATCCCAGAATTTCATGGTAATCTCTCTGGTGATGATTTCATGGACTGGCTTGCATCCGTGGAAGAGATATTGGACTTCAAGGCTGTGCCACCTCTTCAACGTGTTTCTGTCGTTGCTACTCGTTTACGGGGGTGTGGCCAAGCTTGGTGGCAGTAATTAAAGGGAGTTCGTGCACGCCAAGGAAAGTCTCGGATCACCTGTTGGGAGAAGTTCCGGAAGCATATGAAGGCTGCTTTCTTGCCTTATAATTATGAAAGGGAACTTTATCAACGTTTCCAACACTTACGCCGAAGCCAACAATCCGTCGATGAATATACGACTACGTTTTATGAACTTCTCACCCGGACGGACCTTTCTGACACTAATGTTCAGCTTGTTTCACGGTATATTGGTGGGCTACGCCTCCCTCTACAAGACATACTCAATATGTTTGACCCATTTTCTCTTTCGGAGGCTCATCAGCGTGCTATTCAGGCAGAGAAGCAGCTTTCTGGTCGTACTATGATGCTTCCACGGCAACCCATGTCCTCATCTTCCCTTCCAGCACGCAACCCCACCCCCTAACCACAGTCATCTCCGGTAGCAACTGCGCCTCCAAGTCGGGTACCAAGTCCATCTTCTCCTTTTTGCAACCGTTGTTTCAATTGTGGGGAGACCGGCCACCGTCAATCAGAGTGTCGGGCACCACCCTCTCGGTCTCTCGTTGCCCTTATTTTAGAGCCTCCGTCGGAATTTTTAGCAGATCATAATGACGATCATCGCGTCTCTGAGTATGTGGAGGGTGACGTTGGGAAAGTCCTGATCCTTCGTCGATCTTTTCTTTCGCCACGTGTTGCCTCTGATGATTGGCTGCGTTGATCCGTGTTCCAATCTACATGCACCGTCGCCGGCAAGGTATGCCGCTTTATTATTGATTCTGGGAGTTGTGAGAATGTGATTTCAGAATCTGCCATTACTAAGTTAGGGTTGACTTCAGAGACTCACCCTCGTCCATATAAGCTTGCTTGGTTGAGTAAAGGTTCTGATATTATGGTTTCACATCATACTTTGGTGTCGTTATCTATTGGATCTTCTTATTTAGATGAAATTTTGTGTGACATTATTCTCATGGATGGTTTATCTTTTACACGCTAGGCCTGTTTTTGTTGCCACCCATGCTATGTCTCGACCTTTGCAGAAATTATTAGCCGAGTTTCATGATGTTTTTTCGGCTAAGCTTCCTAATGTTTGCCTCATTTGCGTGACAATCAACATCGTATTGACTTGATTCCTGGGGCTCCTCTTTCCAATCGCCCTCATTATTGTATGAACCCTGCCGAGAGTGATGAACTACGTTGCCAAGTGGAAGCTCTCTTAGATAGAGGCCAAATCTGAGAGTCTCAGTCCACTAGCAATTCCTACACTTTTGACTCCAAAAAAGGATGGTTCGTGGCCAATGTTTGTTGATAGTAGGGCCATCAATAAAATCATTGTGCGATACCGTTTTCCAATCTCTCGCATTGATGATTTATTGGACCAGCTCCATGGCACGTCTTGTTTTACCAAACTTGATCTTAAGAGTGAGTATCATCAGATTCGTATCCGTCCCGACGACGAGTGGAAGACGACTTTTAAGACTCGTGAAGGTCTCTATGAGTGGTTAGTCATGCCATTCGGGTTGTCTAATGCCCCGAGCACTTTCATGCATGTTATGAATCAGACACTACGACCATTTATTGGAAAATTTGTCGTTGTTTATTTCGACGATATTCTCATTTATAGCACCTCTGTTGACTTACACTTGCAGTAGTTACGCGAAGTCCTCTTGGTTCTTCGACGTGAGAAATTCTTTGCAACACTTCCTAAATGTTTGTTTTGTGTGCATAGTGTCCAATTCTTGGGTTATATTGTTTCTTTTGATAGATTGGCTGTCGATCCGCACAAGGTGGAGGCTATCTCAAACTGGCCCATGCCCACTTCGATCACTAATGTGCGGAGTTTTCATGGCTTAGCATCATTTTATCGATAATTTATTCCTCATTTTAGTGCTATAATGGCCCATTTGACAGATTGTATGCAAGGGACTACATTTACTTGGACATCTGCAGCCGCTGAAGCTTTTGAAGAGATCAAACGCCGTCTTACTTATGCACCTATTTTAGCACTTCTAAATTTTACGGTACCCTTTGAGCTGCATTTGATGCTTCTAAGCTCAGTTTGGGGGCTGTTCTTAGCCAAGAAGGTCGGCCAGTTGCTTTCTATATATAGTGAGAAATTACGAGGTTCAAAGTTCAATTCAATACCTACAATATTAAATTCTTTGCTATTGTGCAAGCTATTAAACATTAGCAGCATTATCTCTTCCATCATGAGTTTGTTTTATTTACTGATCATGATGCTCTGCGACATATCGGGAATCAAGATAAGATATCTGTGCGGCATGCTGCTTGGCATTCTTTTTTGCAGCAATTCACATTTGTGATCAAACACAAGTCCGGCATTTCGAATCGTGTGGCAGATGCATTGAGTCGTAGGCATTTTTTGTTGGCCGAGATACGTGTACAGGTTTCTGGGCTTGATTTACTTCCTCATTCTTATGCTCATGATCCATTTTTCTCTAAAGTGTTGTCTGAGTTATCCACTGGTCTTCGATCGGATTATTTCCTGGAAAGATGGATTTTTATTTCGTGGTTCTCAACTCTGCATACCCACGGACAGTCTTCATTTGAAGATTCTGGAGGAACTTCATAACATGGGTCGCCCGGGCCAAGACCGCACGTTTCACTTGGTTGCACAATCTTATTTTTGGCCATCACTACGCAGAGATGTGAATCGCTTGGTTTCTCGTTGTCGTATTTGTCACCTTGCAAAAGGTCAAACAAACAATGCTGGACTTTATTTACCACTTCCGATCCTGACCCAGTCATGGACTCGTGTTTCTATGGACTTCGTTCTTGGCCTCCCATGTACTCAACGCGGCTTTGTTTCCATTTTTGTGGTGGTCGATCGATTTTTCTAAAATGGTTTATTTTATGAGCTGTAAGAAGGCTGTTGATGTTGTGGTTGTGGCACAATTGTATTTTCGAGATGTATATCGCCTACATGGTTTTCCCACTAATATTGTTTCGGATCGTGACTCAAGGTTTGTTAGTCATTTTTGGCGTAGTTTGTGGCGCATGGTTAATACTTCGCTCAGTTTTAGCTCCGCGTATCATTCTCAAACAGATGGCCAAACTGAAGTTGTCAACCATTCCTTGGGAGCTCTTCTTCGTGCATTGGTTGGAGAGAATCTTGAAGTCTTGGGATTGGAAGCTTCCACAGGCTGAATTCGCACATAATACGGCTATCAATCGTTCTACTGGTTTTAGCCCTTTTCATATTATGCACGGCTTCGTTCCTCGCGGGCCAGTGGCTTTAGCTCCTCTTCCTGGTGGTCTGCTCTCACATGGAGTCACAGCTGATTTTGTTTCAGAAACACAACGAATTCATCAATTGGTACATGCCAACCTTGTTGCCGCAAGCACCTCTTATAAGTCTGCAGCTGATCGAGGCCGTCTTGAGATATTGTTTGATGTGGGTGACTTGGTTTGGGCTATATTAACTAAGGATCGGTTTCCTCCTCATGAATATAACAAGTTGGCTGCTCAAAAAATAGGTCACATAGAAGTGGTGGAACGCATTAATCCTAATGCTTATCGCCTTGCTCTTCCGAGTCATTTTCGTACATCAGATGTGTTCAATGTGAAGCATTTGATTCTCTATGTTGGTGAGTCTTCCTCGGTTGCTGACCCTATGGATTCGAGGGAGAATCTTTCTCACCTCAGGGGAGAGGATGTAGATCTTATTTCTCATGCTGATATGTTGGACGTCTCTCACGCCAAACTTGATTAGATTTTACTATATTGATAATGCTCTACTGATGTCTTTTTATTTCAAATAATTAGTGTATGCTAATTGCAATTTCCTATGTTTGTGGGATAAGTTTGCAATAAGTATTCAATGAGGTGGGATCTTTAAGTATTCCATCTAACTATTCCGTTTGGGAGAGGAAAAGTTTTATAAAATAAAACCTTTGAGATTTCATCTCTCTGGTGCGACTTTCCGGCATCTTTAGATCAACGAAGAATTGCTTTTGCCTTCTTTATTGTGATTGTTTTTAGTACTCTTGTGGGTGTATCACATCACACAATATTCTATTCCAAATTTCAATTTTTTAGAGCAACCACTTTTTATTGGTTCAACTTTACATTGCATACTATCAACTTCTAGAAATTAGATCAAATAAATAAAAACAAGGTCGTTCTAGATTAGTTTTGTACTAGTACAAACAACTATACAATCATATGAGAAAATTTATAAATAAGACAGATCGAGATGCAAACAAATTTAACAGATAATTAATGAACTAAACAAAATCAGATAATTAATGAACTAAACAAAATCAGATCAAGCTTTTGAACCATTCAAACCCTCACATGTGTAATGATATTTCAAACAACGATTTTCTTAGCCTCACATCCACCCTATTCATTATAGTGCATGGATAATACTCTCTGCATCTCATTAATTTGTTTGCTTAAGCAATTGCAAAAGGAGTGGCGATGATCTAGGGAAGCAGTTAAAGAAAGAAAGTCAATATCAGCTTCCTAGAATGTTGCAACAAAGGGGAGCGCAGCTTGAGTACCCACTACAAGCACCACTCCACGACTTCAACTGGACTAACAGAACGAGAGAAATGAGGGAGCCGACGATTATAAGTAGAAAAGTCAGTACATGTATTGGGCGCGCATTGTTTCCAAAAAGATTCTTGAGAGAGCTCTCTGTACGATTTGCTTCTAAGAAGAGTGTGGATCTTGTGTGATTTTTATCAAATGAGATTGTGTTTTCATAGAATAATCAATAGATTGGTCGAGGTTCTCTTGCTTTGTATTGCTACTCATTTTAATAGTGAAGTTTTTGTTCGTGAGACCCGCGTTGGTGAATCTTAACACACGCAAAATTAATCTGTCAGAGTGAACAGATTTACTTGTTCTTATTGTTGTCACAACACGATTACTGAGTTGAGATACACTTTTACATATTTTGATCAGAACTGTTACAACTTTATAATCAAAGTATGTCTAAATTAATGAGATGGAGTGAATATGTTATATAACTACTTAATTAGCTTGCGTTTACATATTATTCATTCATTTGTCAATTGATCAATTTTGTAGTTGGATGAGAATTTAAAATTAGATGAAAGGAACTCGGTGTGATTTTAAGTTTTTTTTTTCTAAATTAGTTCATATGAAGCCCTACAAGTTACTCCCTCCGTCCACCAAGTTTATTCTCACATTTCCTCTTTAGTCCGTCCACCAAGTTTCTTCCCATTTTCTTTCTATTTTTGGCAACCATTTACTCCACTCACAACTCAACACATCATCAATAATGTGGGCCTCATTCTCCACTAAATACACATTACTCAATATATATAATCATTAATGTGGGTCCCTTATTCCACTCACTACTTAATACACTTTACACATCATCAATAAAGTGGACTCCATTCTCCACTAACTATACAACACTCAATACACTTTACCCTTTACCAATTAACTCAGTGTGATTTTAAGTTTTTTTTTTTTCTAAATTAGTTCATATGAAGCCCTACGAGTTACTCCCTCCGTCCACCAAGTTTATTCTCACATTTCCTTTTTAGTCCGTCCACCAAGTTTCTTTTCATTTTCTTTCTATTTTTGGCAACCATTTACTCCACTCACAATTCAACACATCATCAATAATGTGGGCCTCATTCTCTACTAAATACACACTACTCAATATATATAATCATTAATGTGGGCCCCTTACTCCACTCACTACTTAATACACTTTACACATCATCAATAAAGTGGACTTTATTCTCCACTAACTATACAACACTCAAAACACTTTACCCTTTACCAATTAAATCAACATAATTTATTAAAACTCGTGCTGAGTCAAAGTGGGAAGATAAATGGCGGACGGAGGGAGTATAAAACATAACTATATGTAGTGAGTTTATACTTTATACCAAAATTCAAGCATAAATACTGTCATGACATGAAACTTCTTTATTCTAAAATAAAATTCCTAAAATTTCTTTACGTGTGTGTGGGAGTGCATCATGCATGTATATTTTACGAGGCTCAACTACAGCAATAAAAGTTAATTTCACTATTTGTCTTGAACTTTTATTTTTCCCATTTCCACCCATTCAGAGAATATGAAAATTCACAATTCTGAGCACATTCTTTTGCCTCCATCGAGTGGAAAATTCATGCTTCGATTGCATAAAGGCAATCAATCATCAAGTTTCCATTTGAACCAACATCAAAACGTAGTGACATGCTCATGAAAAATCAAAGCCGAAAATAATTGTTAAAACCTCAAACTTTTCATGTCCTTACGTACAACAAGCGCGAGTTAGCAGAGCGCTAACTCGCAATCGAGTAAGCGGTTGAGAATTTCTTCACAACTCGGTCGCTCATTTGCTTCTGCCCAGCAGTCTGCAATTGTAAACACAAGTTAAATAACGGCATATTAGAAAGTTGGGGTATGATTTGATGAGAATCAAATCTTTGACAGTAACCAAAATTTATGCATGTTACACATTATTTTGATGCATTACATGTAGTATCATATTGCATAACATGTTAATGCATTTTTATTCATTAACCAATGCAATACCATTTCTATACATCTATGCATAAATTAGATGCATAATTAATATGGACCATAAATTATATAAAGATCAACGGTCCAAATTGATTTCTAATTCCTATCTAAGTATCCAAAAATGCACGTTTCATTCTAATAAAAGATACTTCATATAAAAATTCTTCAAAAATATGATAAACACTATAACTGTGTTTGGTATATATGATCTACTGACCAGGTTGTCATAAAAATATATACAAAAAGTACATTATTTTAATATATAAATGCATTAACATGAAGATGCACGATTGTGAATGTGAAGATGCACATTTTTAAGGTTTCTATGGAAGGAAAAGATTTTACGAGAATCTCATCTCATCGGTCGAAAATCAGTTTAGCTAGTGATAACTAAAGTACCTGAAATCAAACTGCCCAGTGGCCCTTCGGGTATCTCCAAGCGTGACCCCTCATTTCCAACAGCGTAGACAACCTAAACAAGGCAGGAAATAAGGAAGATGCAGAAGGCTGTCAGAAAGGAGAACTAACAATGACTTATATAAGTTGGCTTAGCCATAGAGTAATTAATGACTGAGGCCAAAGGTCTCAGGTTTGAGTCCGCCGTGGCATAGTCTTTTAATTTAATTGTTTAACTGTCAAGAAAAAAAAAAGAATGAACTAGTGTTGGTTACTCCGGCCTACCCGTTCCGGTGGTGTCCCCTCCCAGGGTTTACTTAGAGTGCAGAGCTCCCACATTATAACACCAAAGCCAAAAATGTCACATTTCTCTGAGAAAGGTTCATTTCGAATAAGCTCAGGAGCCATCCATTCTGGTGTGCCGGCTGAGGACGAATCCTTCATGGGTAGGTCGGTAAAGATTCTCGACAATCCAAAATCACAGATTTTTACTGTCCAATGCTTGTTTACAAGGCAGTTTGCACTTTTAATATCACGGTGGATAATCTTCATGCGGTGTAAGCACATCAGCCCTCTTGACAGCCAACAGCAGTAGAAAAGTCAATTTTGCAGCAATCTATACGAGAAATTTATAACTTTCTACAAAGTATCCAACATGCAAAAGTATTGAATTACAAATAATTTTTTATTCCTTTTGTAAAAGCAGGGGGTTGGAGAAAGAAACTGACAACTACTTCATTCAGGAAGAGAGAGAGTGAAAAACACAGATATCTAAACTTGCTAGAATCTTATTTTTTACTCAGAGATTTGTGTTTATGAGTTGAGCGAAACTAAGTATCGTGTACGATAAATCAAATTATCATCACTTGCATCAAATTAAAAATCATAACCAAAAATATTAACAAACTGCATTTTAAGAAATCAATTATACTCTCTCCTATCTCCAGTTGGAAAATATGATATGAATTTGCAACTCAAATTCTAATTCTAGTTACCAATTTAATTAAGGGTGTGTTATATAGTTTGAGGGATACATTTATCCCTCCAAAAGGATGAGTAAAAGAATTTTCACCATTTAAATCACTCCTTTATCACGGCCTTCTTTCAAAATTAAATTTATACTCATAATATTATCCCTCCTTAGAGTAAGAAGGAAAAAATAAAGGAGATACGTTTTTCATTTGAAAAAATGATGGAAAAAAGAAAGATGAGTTTTAAAGGGTAAGAATTCTTTTAACATCGTTTTGGAAGGAATTTATCCCTCAAAAGAGAACACATCCTATCGAAAAACCACAATCATGTGGAGAAAAGCTTAATTAGAAAAAGAAGAAAAAAATTAATAACCTGCATATGTCACGTAGCATCTTAATCCTTCTCCGCCAGGTCAGTTTCTTCTTCTGACCACTTAGATGAATCAGATAATACAGCGACCCCATTTCCATGTACTCAGTAATCAACGATAATCGTGGAGGTCTTGTGCAGGCACCAAGGAATAGAATTACTGCAGGAAAAGCATGAACTGAACAGTCAGTGCTTGATATTAGGGACCTAATTAACAGCCAATGCAAAATACTCCACCTGGGTTGTTAATTAGAGGCAAATTCCATATCTCGAATTAAACTTTGAAATCTGTTAGCTCAATAATTAGTTATTTATTTCAAAGAAATACATATAATAAATTATTTAAATCCTTGTAAGTATAAACTTCTCAATTAGCAACTCTCTCTCCACCTTCGCTGTCACAACATTTAATTTTATAGTTCCCAATATAAAAAAAATCAAAATACATGAAGTGCATCAACATGTATGCCGTCTGTGCAATGAAATGACATTATCAAATTGATTGATTCAAAATCCTTGAATCTTGATATATTTAATTGAGGATCTTCATTGAATATTCCAACATCTGTACCAGTTTTAAGAACAAAAGAAGGTTATGCATTGTCCAAACTTCATTAGGCAAAGCAAGTTCACTTTTAGTATTTTCAATTTTCCAAATATTATTATAATCGTTTAATTTATTATTATCACAAAATTCTTCCTCGGCAAAAAACCCCTTGAGGCTTATAGCCAAAATGAACACATAAAGTAATATTAAGTTTCATACTAACTTGCAATGAACCCCAATATGGATATTGATTGGAAGAAATACTTATATTTTCACATATAATACTGAAAATCTATTTAAGCATATTTTCTCATTAGTTATGTCTAATATTTGTGATGCATGCGTCCAATATGAAATAATTAACAGAAAGTTTAGGATTTGATTAAAGTTCATCTAGGAAAGTACCATTGGGGTGTCGAAGGCGACTGCAACAAGAAAGAAGGGACAAAATTCAAAATTAGTATGACATAATAGAAGAAAACAAAATGCCACTAGAGCAAAAAAAGGATGGTTGCACCTGAGGATGGATATTTCATTGCAGAAATCCTCCATATTTTCAGCAGTGAGATCTTGCTCCAAAAACACTTTAATAGCAACTTCAGTTCCATTCCAAATTCCACGAAAAACTTCACCAAAGAACCCTGACAACATATAAGTACAAAACAAACCATGTAAACTTCAATAATCAATAAATGAACTAGCAATAACAGTTTTATAACTCTTAGCAGAGCCAATTCCCAGACATCTTTCGCAATATTTAAACTGTGTATTATAACTCACATACATAGAAAAGGAGTTACAATAAGGCCAATCTTCTCCACTTTTGAGTTCAATGTCATTTTCATCTTTTTTAACAAATTGTTTGGTAAGAAATATTACTTTTTTCACAATTTTTCATCATAAAGAATAGCGAAACACAAGGCATCTTTCCCTTTTCTTCAAATTTGTCAATGCCGCTGACTTCTCTCGTTTACATATCTTTAGCTTTATGAATGTAAAAAATGTAAGAGAGCTAACCAATCCCAACACGAGTGCCTACAGTCAGCTCTGAGAAATCAATATTCCACTCATCATATGGCAGCAGAGGTTTATTATGGAACATGGGTGAGTTCAGAACTCTGTTCCATGTTGACACCATTTCCACATTTACCCTGGCAATCCCACTTCTTTCTGGGGTCTGACTTCTGAACTCATGAGGAGATGAAGGTAATGACATTGCTTTCTGGGAACAGTGCTGCCTCTGAGGGGCATATATAGTCAAATTTTCACCAGACAGTTTGGCACGATCATCAAGTTGAATGTGAATACAGTACAAGCACTCTAATAGTAGATGAACCAGATGTTTTGAAACATAATAATTGAAAATTGAAGGGAAAATTCAATATAAAATCTGTGATAGTAAGAAAGTTTGCTTTTATGAATCTTTGACATTTTTAAGGAAACATATAATTGCAGGTTGCAGGATGAAACTTGTTGAAATTTGGGTAGAACTAGACAAGAACTCTGCTTCTGTAATCAAACAAAATTTATTATTAGCTATCTTCTCTATGTCAGACAATGTTAGAAGATATAAACTCTTGGTCAAACCATGTGTCAAATTATCCTTGGACAATGACATTTTGAACGGCAGAGTAAATATTATTGGAACGGAACCATTCTAACATGGGGACTGAGTTTCACCAATGAGGTTAATCAAGAATAATGAAGAGATGGCTTACCGTATTAAGAGCACTTGGAGAAAGATATATAAAGAAGTAAAGTGCAGCTAATAACTTTAAATTTCTTGATAATTAACAAAACTGCGTTCAAACTATAAACTTTTGGACAGGAATATGTCCGCTCACAATAAACAGATACTGTCAACAAAGAGAAAATGTAGCATGAAAGCAGCCAAAGCTACCCACAGTACAGATGCAGAAGAGCTTTAAAATTCATTAAAGCCTACTTTGGGGACAAAATACATGTTACAACTAGCAGACTAGTAGCAAGCTGCTACAGATAGAGAACGAAACAGAAACCAACAATGTTATCACAGGTATAAGAAAACATACATCTCCTGGTTGACTTGAATTAGATGAGCCACTTTCGCCTTGTCCTCTTAAAAGACGATTCTGCTTTAGAGATTCATTCATTGCTCTCACCGCCCTTATGTATATACACAGTAGTTAAGAAAGCAAAGCCATTGTAAGTAAGCAATACCAAGAACAGCAACCTTGCTAAACCATACAACTTGAACATGCTTTATGCGATCATTAACCAACAAAAAGGTTCAATGTCGAAGTACAAATGTTGGCAGAAGCTTCTCTAAAGCAATCACAATGCAACTGTTGTTACATTGAGGCCTATTGTTTCATTAGTTATCTATGTTTGGTACTGTTTGACTTGTAAGATGTAGAAACTCTAACTTCTAAAGCAGTGAAGTTTGTGTTACATTTAGCAGTAAAATACCAGTTAAACATAACAACTGAATGTTTCTTTCCTTTTTAATATTCAAATTCTAACTCTAAGAATAGCCAATTTTCATATTAGATTCCACTCAGAAAATACCATCCTCTAGGAGCATGTCAATACTAAATAACTCTAGAATCACGCTAAATCTTAGCTCTAAAAATTTGATATTGACCTCACGATGTCATCACCAATCTCTGGAGTCATGCTAATGCTTCTTCTTCTTAGCCGCCGTGTGTCTGGTGTTGATGCCCCTTCTGACCTGCTGCAAAATAATATTTAGGAATTCAAGAAGCACAGACAAAGATCTTGTTACAAAGTAAGAATGTTCAGATAATGGAAGAAGGTTCTACCAAGAGTCTCTTAAACAGTCAAACAGCATCTGAACAGAAAGGCTAAATGCACAAGCACAATAATATCAGTCATTTATTCACTCTCGGCATCAATTATTATTTATTCATTTATAAATTCACAGATGAGAAAATGAATGATGCTCGGGATTTTTACATTAAACTGAAGAAAAACTGGAAATAAGAACAATTTCATTTCCATATCAAAACCAGAGTTGTCTTTACCTAACTCGCTCTGGATTTCAGAAACAAACAGAACGATTGAAAATTTTGCAAAGAAGAAATAGAAAGAATAGTAAGGTACCTGGATGAAGCATCATCAACAGAATACTCTCTAAAAGATTTGTTATCTCCGCTAAGCATGGAGCGACCACGTGCACGAAGTGAAGGATGCTCCGGACTGGAAAAGTTATAACATTAAGATGTGCAAGGAAGAAGAAAGCTCAGTAAAAGTTAAGAGATGGAAAAAAAACAATACAACATATACTAAAAGAAAATAACATAATGTTCA
>JAPKLX010000098.1:388139-406723 GCA_026898415.1 Leonotis leonurus
ATCGCATTTAAATAACACATTGCTATTGCTCGCAATCCAATCCCTCTCTTATAGATCAATTTGCGGAGCGCGACAATCAATCTGAACCATATGCAACAATATACAATGCTGAACACCATCAGATTCTCGAACTACGCGCTACATTCAAAATTCAAAGCACAAATGACACAACATATTCTCTAAAATCGAGCTACTTCATCATCAATCACTCGCTCACCAAAGCCAACGAAAATAAATCAATCTCTGCTCCTCCTTACTTACTCCTACGGCATTTAGAAATGCCTTGATCAGTCCACTTCAGTTGAAAACACAAAGAAATCCACCGACAACAACTCCAGAAAATCGAATAAAAAGCAGGCAAAAACTTGCAAATCCAAATAGAACACACGCGGAGCACGTGATCGAACAACTCACCGCCAGCAGATCTTAGCAGCAGAAGCTCAACTCACATTTGAATCCACGCAACAAAATTCCACCGCCTACTTCCATAAATTAAGAAAGAAGGTGAAAAGGACAAATTCGAAATGAAGTAACAATCAAATTTTGAATGAGCTGCGAAAAAACAAACAGAGGTGCAGTGCAATGAAGTAATATACTCCGTCATTCACCGCCCAGCAAAAAAAAGGTTCAATTTTAATTACTACGTAGTTTTATTTGGCGTTTTATTTTGTACCCGCGTATAAAATCTGAACTATCCTATTCGGGTCGGGTTTTGTTAGAGTAATCAATTGCCTGTTCTAACAGTTCCGAGTGAATTCATGGGAAAGTGATGGTGACTCTGCCCTTTTATTCCCTTTTTGGGCCTCTATTCAGAAATTCAGCCTAAACGTACAACCCGTGAAGCGCGAGGCACAATCTTTTAAGCTGTCTTTTCACAGCCTGTTTCTCTTTTTATATTGTGGTTCTTCACTTGCCGTACATGTTTGTTGACCAAAAGTTGAATCTCACACAGTTGTTGAAATAAAAGATATAAAACTGAAAAATACTAATTTAAATCAGTGCGGAAGTTCGATACTATTTTACTCGTTTTATTATTTTAATAAATTTAATTGGATAAAAAATGTGACGAATCAAACGAGACGGATGAAGTAGTAGAACGAAGAAGTACTGTCACAGTCAACTAAGTTTTATTATATAGATTGAAGTATAGGATAAATAAATGTTATAAAAACTTAAAAGTAACGTAGCTAATTATTACTATGTAGGTAAAATCCACTTGATTTAAGGAGTACCTGTATTTTGGATTATAATATTTGACAGATCTCACAAATACAATATGCCTTTGAAAAAAATTGTATATTTAGATTGAATTTTCAACTTTATCGTGATTTGTAGTATTATATTTGACTACATGTCCCATGTGTTTGCTTTAATGCACAACAAGTTAGCTTAATATGTCCGGTGATCACGTCACCAATAAATTCAACTCCATTACAAATTTACAATTGTGATCTGAATTACATAACAAACTCACATTATATTATGCACAAGCAAAATACACAGCACTATCAATCTTATTTATTTTGATCCCCTACGTATTATAATAAAAATATATATTTTAAATGTATTGTTATGGCGTATTGTTTGAAATTTGAATCTTATTTAATTTATTATTTTAAAATAAATTATATACTAAATGTAGTAATCCACTTAAATAAATAAAAATAATGATAAGAAAGTAATGATCGATCAAAATGAAAAAAGAAATATTTTCTTTGTTTGTAAAATTATTATTCATTTTATTATTTTAATTATTTTATTTATGTGCCGATTTATGTTTATATTTAAGTATTTTAATTCAATTACAAATAATAAATATGCGTCACTTAAATAATTTGATGGAGTTCTTAAATTTTTAGGAGGTGCATGCTGACTGATATGAAGTTTTTTACGTGAAATATTTTTACTAGTATTCCCTATTTTTCGCTAAAAGTTAGATTAATTTAAGTGAAATAGAGGGGTGGGTGGGTAGTTGGGAAAGCGTAGATGGCGGGAAGTTTGGATGAGATCTCCGACAGCCAGCTGGCAGGGAAGGGTTGGCTTCCCATTGTTCCCAACAACCACACCTTTCTTTCTTTCTTTCATGCTCCTCAATTCCAAGGTTGTGTTGTGCCCTTTTAATTTCAAACCCACTTCTTTCTTTTTCTTCTTTTTCTCATATACTCTTTCTATATCTTTAAACAAGACTTGTTTAAACGTAAAATAATAATATAAATATGTGACAGGATCTATAAATTTTAATGAGTTATTTTTTCTTATTTTTTAAATAAGTCAAATATTAATAGGATAGTTAAAAAAACTAATTAACATTAACGAGACAAGCTATATAATATGCGTATCCTATTTACTCAAATCTAGATATATCCATGATAAACTTATAAGACTGACTTCGCCTAAGAGAAAATTAATATGTATATATGAAACTTAATTGAATTTGTGAAACCTATGGTAAATACGAAAATGTTGGAAAATATTTATAAGAGATTTGATTCGGATTCCAAAATCTTACTTGAAATATGTATTAAGTCCAAAACTAAAATTTGGTTCTTAGTTTTGTTTTAGAACTCACTTATTAAGGAGTTCAATTTATAGGTACATGCAACCTGAAGGACTCAAGACTAAAACTCAAAATCAGTATTGAAGTTTTCTGTAACTCAGTTCAATAACCAAAACTGAAGGACCATGTTACTAAAAAATATGGTCTAAAATTTTGAAGTTGAAGTTATTTGAAACATGAAAATAACAATGAATGAAGCTCTGCACTGAAGTCTCCACTAAAGTTATTTTATTTTTATAGACATTACCACTTATGGAAAAGATCTCAGTAGGTGAAGTAAGATCTTGTTGCAGGCATAAAAAATGGTAAAAAGGACGGCGACTCCAACGGGAAGAAATTCAAATGCTACAGATGAGGCTCTCTTTCACAACGGATATATTTATGGGAGTGTGCTATAAATACCATGTTGCTTCAAAAGCTTCAAACATCGGTTACCAAGCATTCATACACACAATCGCTCTATTGCTCTCAAGCTTTCTTCTTCACGCAAGCCTTCAGTTTAAGAACACTCTGTTGGATATTTTAGTGTAATTGGATTGACTTGTTTGATCGATGTCGTCATAATAATACGTCGTATAAGTTTGGTGGTGCGGAGTGCATGCTTATATGAGATTGTTATGATATTAGGGGCGAAGTCCCTAACGGACGGGGGTTCGGGGGCAGCGCCCCCGATAGCGGGGTCCAAGGGGCGGCAGCCCCTGGCGGGGTCCAAGGGGCAGAGCCCCTGGCTGGGGTCGAGCTGGGCTTCATAGAAATAGAAATGTGCAGCCAGCGACCGCTGGCTTCCCAGCGGTCGCTGGGCTGCAGGATCAAAAGGCAACAGAGAACAGTAGCCAGCGGCCGCTGGCTTCCCAGCGGTCGCTGGCAGTCTCTCGCTGTACACTACAGAATACAATAGCCAGCGACCGCTGGCTTCCCAGCGGTCGCTGGGTAGCCGTTATTCGCGCGAATTTAAGTGTTCCTGGCGTGATTTCTGTAAGATGAACAGACGTTTTCTTTCCCCTCCATTGATCAAAATTCTCTCTATACAAAGCATACTAAAGTTCAACTCTGAATTGTATCCGGTCGAGTAATTTGATAGTACCGTCGAATTGATTCGATCTGAAAGTGATTTCACGCCTTTCAGAGTATCCGTTTTTCGTTATATTTGTCCACTTCAAATCCTACATATTCTGTATATCCCCAACACACTCAAACTCACTATTAATCCATAGTGTGTTCTTTAGTAGCGATATTCATTGTAACCGAAGAATAGATCTAACTTAGATTTAGTTCATAGCTAGAAGTGATCAGACTCATTGTTCATCTAACCTTCAAAGGTTGATCACTATAAGACACAACTCCATTTAGTTGGAAATCCTCGACTCACATCGAGACACGTGGACTTAGGAGTTTTTATCTCCGAACCATGCAAACCAAATTATGTCTTCTCTATTTATTTTCAGTATTTATTCTCTAACGCTTTATTGTTGTTTCAACTTATTTTAAACCTTCAGTACGTGGCGTTGTTTAGACCAGACCCACTGTCTGATAAAGGGACTCAGTAACGAGTACGAGAAATATTTCCAGCCGATATACTTCCAATTTATTTTATTAAATTGCTCGCAAGAGAACGAGTTCGTTATAGATTAATAAGTTGACCATAAGTCGTATTCTCAAGGAAGGCTAAGTAAGGTTTTATCTATGTTGCAGAACAGAAAGCAATTAAAAAGAAGGGGTTTTGATTTTTAACTAATCTTATTAATCTATCTAGGCGAATTAAATTAAAGAATTTAAAATACGAATTACTTAGGCGAAAATTAATAAAGCAATTAAATTCTAAATCTAAGAATGAAGAATTAAAGAAACTGAATTTAAACATGTATTGAATTGATTAATTAACATGATCGAAAGGTTTGGATTAACGAATTGTGATTAATCAAGAAAAGAACAAGAAGAAAAGAGATCATAAAGCAATAAAGAAAGCAGTAAAAGAACTCACGAATTGAAAAGGGAAATAATGCATTAAAGAATACCGGGTTTGAATCACAAACGAATCCACAATGAATTTGAAAAACGAACGGAATGAAAATCTAGACTACTAGTGTTTTCTCTCGTGGTCTAAACCCTAAAGAGAAGAGCGAAGGGAGTCCCCTCTGGAATCGTGTGTGGAAGTTTAAATAGAGTAGAAAATCCCCGCCTGGGTAGCGACTGCTAGGGGGTAGCGCTACCCCCATGTGGTGTCTTGTTTCAGCGCTGGAGAAGGGTAGCGAGCGCTAGGGGGTAGCGCTCGCTACCCCAACGTTCTGTGCCTTCCACCGTGTAGGGGATCTAGCGACTGCTAGGGGGGTAGCGGTCGCTACCCCCTTGTTCTGCCTTAGATTAGGTTTAGGACCTAGCGAGCGCCTGCTAGGTCAACTCTCGGCCAGGATGTCATTTTTACATCTTTTGTCCGTCTTTTGGTCTCGTTTCTCTTGTCGAACCCCCGGAAGTCATTTTTGTTGATTCTCACCTACAATGTAGCATAAAGAAGACCAAAGCATCAACTCGAATAATAAAAATAAGCATTTGAAGACCAAAAGCATACTAGAAACGAGACCAAAAACGTATAAAATAATTGCATTTATCAAATATTGATTAAGTGTAAACGTGAAATATAACATTAAGTTTTCTGATAAGCGAGTAAGCTTTTAAACCACTACTTCCACACTGCTATACTTAAGATATTAGTCCATCAGTCAAACATTAAGTGTAGATTGAAGGATTGCTATCTAAAGTTACAACTCTTTACCGAAGCTGCCTCCATTCAAATTTGAGCTTACACTAAAAACTTCTTTAATCTGAAAAAGTTTTAATTAGTGTATTCCCCCATATACCAATATACTCGTTCGAAGATATGAAAATTATATAATAACTCGTATGTTAATGTGACATTGTCACATCACTTGTGGACACGTTAAATTTTATCAACGCCGGACGGTGAAACAGTCCTAATAGTAAATAATTTAAATATTAGTACTCCTCTGCTTTCTTTGTGTCTTGTCTTGTTTTATTCTATTTTTATTTATCAAATTCCATTCTTAATTTGAACATATCATATTATCTTACTAGGCGTATTTTGATCGGTCAAATTGCATCTGGGCGTGGATTTGCTGATTGGTCCGATAACTTAGACTTCTTGAAATGGATCTCCCACAACACAATCGGGTGAAGAATGCGCGCACCCCACTTGATAAGTATAATTATTTTTTTATATAAAATTAGACATATATGACGTTGGTAATATAATATTTAATATACATTACATAACTTATCCCCAACACCTAGACATGCCCATTTTAACCGAACCGGCGGTTCCGAACCGGAACCGGACCGGGAGTCAACGGTTCGGGCCCGGAACCGTGGTCAACGGTTCAAGAACCGGCAAGGAACCGTGTAGAAACGGGCCGGTTACGGTTCAAGGCATGGGGTAACCGTAACCGGCGGTTAACCGGCGGTTCGGGCCCGCCGGTTCAACCCCCGAACCGCCGGTTCAAGAGAGCCGTTAGGGACCGGCGGTTAACCGCCTAAACCGCTGGTTCGGGCCGGTTTCCAACGGCTATATAGCCGTTTCCTCCCCCTTTTTTTTGATTTTTTCCCACCTTCTTCTCCCTCCTCCATTCTTCTTCTCCTATAAATTCATCATCATTATCACACTCCATCTTCACTCTCAATTCTCAACACAATCTCTCAATCTCCATCTCCATCTCATTATCTCAATCTCTCAAGCTCTCAATCTCTCAATCTCTCAAGCTCTCAATCTACATTATACACCCCATCTCCACTACAATCCATCTCTTCACTCTCCATCTCCACTCCATCTCTCCATCTACACTCCACTCTCTCAATTTCAATATCTCAATCTCCACACTCACTTTCCATTATCATCATGTCTTCATCTCGTGCCGACAAGGGAAAGGGGAAGGCCACCGCCTCACGCCAAGACGACGATACACATACTCAAAACACAAGAAGAGCTCGAGTCGGATCGAAACAAGCTCGAGCTTTGGCGGCGGAAGAAATCTCTAGAAAGTATGCCGAGGAGCTCGAAGCACAAGAGCAACGAGTATACGAGGCCGAAATTCGGAGATTAGAATCTCAAATGTTCTCCGAGGAGGTTAATCGAGCATCCAACGTTGGAGACGACGACGACGAAGAAGAAGAAGAGGAGGAAGAAGTCCAAGCACCACCACCACCAAGCACACGAACTCTACACTCGGATATCTTCACGGTGCATTTCAAGAAGGTCCGTAGAGCCTTAACCGAAGGCGAAAAGGATGATGGCAAACCGAAATACACGGTGTATTGCAACTATTGCACTTCTAGTTACAAGTGGAGTCACGGAGGAGGCTACGGCACTTTGAAGCGCCACATGGAGACCAATCATCCGGGGGAATACGGGATGACATCAACTCAAACTCAAATTCGTGGAGCAACAACACATTCGGCGACGGGTAAGCCTTCTTTATTTAAATATGATCAAAATAATGCCGAAGATATTATGGCTAGGTATTGTGCTATGGAAAAAAGACCTTTCAATTTTGCCGATAAAAAAACGTATGAATTAACTGTCCAATCCGCTTTTGCTCCTCAAGCTAAAAAAATTGGTAGAACTAACATGCTTAGGCGAATTAGGAGACAAGCTTTTGATAAAAAAGTTCACTTAGTAAAATATTTTAGTAATTTAGATCACAAAGTTTCCATTTGTGCCGATATTTGGACCGATACTTATCATAAGAATAATTATATGGGAATTACTTGTCATTGGATTGATGCTAAATGGATGTTACAAAAACGTTTGATTGCATTTATGGAGTTTGATGAGCCACACACAGCTAGTAATATTGCTTTAATAATTGTTACCGTTCTAAATGAGTTTTATTTGATTAATAAAGTGTTTTCGGTTGGTTTTGATAATGCATCGGCTAACACCGCTAGTATTCCTCAACTTATAGAAGCATGTGAACCCAATTTTGCCGGTAAATATTTTCATAGTAGATGCATATGTCATATTCTAAATTTATGTGTTCAAGATGCACTTGAAATTTTTAATGATACAATTTTTCCGATTAGAAAAGCCGTGAACATGTTGGGCAAAAATATATCTTTAGCAAAGAAATGGCAAAAATATTGTAGACAAAAATCTATTCAACATAGGGGTTTTGTTAGAGATGTATCACATAGATGGAATTCAACTTATGGCATGCTTAATAGTACTTTAGAGTATAAAGAACATTTATGTGATTTTTTTAGGAAAGAATTTGCAACAACTCAATTAACTTTATTGTCTTCTCATTGGGACCAATGCATGGATTTATATGGTTTATTGAAGGTGTTTAACATTGCTACTAAACAATTATCGGGTGTCTATTATTGTACTTCCGTTCGTGTTTTAGAACATTGCATGTATATTGCTCTTAGTTTTAAAACTTGTTTTTATCAAACAAACTTGCAAGGTGTGATTTATTTTATGGTTCAAAAATGGCTTAAATATTTTACCTACATTCCCGATGTTTTCTTAGTAGCTAAGTGCTTAGATCCTAAATGGAAATATGATGGTGTTTGTCAAATGTTAGATATTTATTATGGAGCTTTTAGACAAATGGATTTTTTAAATATTCGAATTGATGGAGAGTATGTTCACTTTGATCTTCCTAATGTAAGCCAAGTAAAAGATAACTTAGAAAGAACATTAAGATCTCTTTTCGCCGAATATAGGTTGATTCATGGTCATAATCTTAACATAAATGAACCTCCTAGATATAGTACTAATACATCTTCATACATACCACTTGATTTAAATTCATTAGATCCCTTAGTTCAACAATTAAGTAACATGTATCAAGATAGATCACATAGTATACCTATAGGTCAAGGAAATAGTGAATTAGATATGTATTTGGGTACTCGACATATTTTTGGTGTTGAAGATAGTGGTCCACAAATCGATGTGCTAAAGTGGTGGTCAATGAGATCGGAGTACCCAATACTCTCATTTATGGCGAATGAGTTGTTTTCCGTCCCGGCATCCACCGTCTCGGTCGAGCAAGCATTTAGCATTGGAGGTCTTGTGTTGGACCAAAGGAGATCAAACATGAAGCCAAGAAACATTGAAGCTACTATGTTGCTTGATGATTGGTCGAGGGCCGACCTTAGAGAACAAGAAAACAATTGGGATGATGATGGAGACGAGAGGCCAAATGAACTCTTCACCGAGTCGGATGCATCGGGGCGGGCGAAAGCTAGAATGCCACGACATTAAGGTAAGAGAACTACGTGGACTTTGATTCCTCTATGAGGATACGTAGGCAACTCGATTTTAATTATAAAATCGAGCTCAAGTCCTTATTATTATTTTTTTTTTCTTCTACTATGTAAAGTTGTAAACTACAAGTATGAAGAATGAAGTATTCATTTCTCAAGTTAATTGTAATTTTCAATTTCAATCAATGAATTTTTAATTTTTTAGATTGTAAATTTGTAAATTTCAACATTATAAATGCAATTTCAAGGAATACTTAATTTGTTTGTGTTTATATTGCATTAATACATGTATATTACTATATATATTTACAATAAAATGAACCCAAAAAAATAAAAATTACATGTTTTACAAAAAAAAAAAAAAAAAAGGAAAACACATGAAAACCGGCGGTTAAAACCGGCCCGAACTGGCGGTTAACCGGCCCGGACCGGAACCGGGAAGGAGCCCTGGCGGGCCGGTTCAGGTTCAACATTGTGTGAACCGTGAACCGACGGTTCACGGCCCGGAACCGGCGGGCCTTGAACCGTGGGCATGTCTACCAACACCACCTCATTCCTAAATCCAAAATGGTCCCATTTCCATTCTCCACCGTACTCATTTATAGGTTTGCACTATTTACAAACCCAAATTCACTTTTTAATTTATTAAAATTACAAATAAGTCCTTTAATTTGTTGTATGTGTGAGTTTGTATATTTATTTTGTGTATTTTCATACTTTATTTTATCTGTTTAATTTTTTTGTGTTAATTATTCATATCTAATATAAAGAGACATAAAAAAACAAAATTTAAAAAATATAGAAGAAAATTTATAAGCATACATAATTTGTAATACATAATTAAAATAACAACAATGATATGAAATTACATAACAAAATGCTACAAAATTTAAATGAAATACAAAAGACATTAGTTACGTAATTTTATTTGTTTAGTAAATGGGTATCTTAGTTGTCTTTATTTACATAATAATTAAACTCTAAATTAAATTTTTAATTGAAAATTTGAATGGATGTAATATATAATATTGAAAAGTATAAATGTTTGTTTTGCAAAATTACATAAAATGATATGAGTAATAATATAGGAAGAATGTTTTTTTTTAATTTGAATTTAAATTTATGGTTGAAGATGAATTACTGTTTGATGTGACTGTTACTGCACAATGATGTAAAATTTGTTGGAGAGTATTGGAGATGGCCTAAAATAATCCATTTTTAATATTTTATAAAATCATGAATTGTTGGTGCGAGTTAATAAATACAGTAATTCTCAATTACCAATTAATTGTGCATGCGAAAATGGGATAACATATTATTCATAGGTAAAGTTGACCATTTGAAGTTTGAACAACTTGTTTAGAAAACGTATGGCTGAAATAAGTGAATACTCCCTCTGTTTTTTAATAAGTGTCTAATTTTACTAAATCACACGTACCAATAAAATGAAAATATTATTTATATATCATTTACTGAATAGCATAATAAATGCATTCATACAAATAATATCAAATTCCAATAAGTATTAAATAAAGGCAAAATTGAAAGATTGTCATAAATATACTCTAAAATTTTGAAATAGGACACTTATTTAAAAATAAGAAAAAAAGTGAAATATGACACTTATTAAAAAATGGAAATGGAGGGAGTATTTGTTAAATTATCAAACCTTCCTTAATCCTTACCAAACATCATCAACTTATTGACTTGGAAGACTTGAGCTACAAACAAAATACAAGTTGCCATGCACTTGCATATATAAAACAATGTTAAAAGTAGGTATTGATGTTAAATGATAGATCAACATGATCTTTTTTTTAGTTTTTTAATTATATATTTTTTTTAATTAGTATTTGGTTCTTTAAAGGTTGTGCATATCTGACTAGCCATCATCCTAAAGCTATACATATGTCTATATATATATACAATGATGATGACTCAAATATTGCTACATGATTTTTGCATTTATCAATTTAATTAGTACGAATCGTTAGGTATAGTATGAAATAAATAACGGACTTTTATCATACTAGATTTTTAGTATATCATACGGCGCGCATTAAGGTATAATGTGATATCCCCTATACTGTAATTTCGCTGTAGCTCTTTATACATAAAGTTCACGCTAATTGTTGTCATCTAACAAATTTATTTAAGTATAAAACTCGTGCATACCACTCACCTGTCTACGGCGGCACCGTTTAAAAATAATTTTAAAACGTAGTGATTTAGTTATATAATTAATGCGAGTGGCAATACCTCATGTTTATGCTTGTATAGGTGAAATCTATCTAAGGGTGAATTTTCGTTAATTATACTATCTCTGTCTCACTTCATTAGTCTCAGTTTATATTCAATTGAGTGTGTTAAAATAATCAAATGAGACTAATGAAGTGGGACGGAAGGAGTATTACTCAAATACTATGTTTTAAAAATCTAATAATGTTGTGTATAGGTGAATTTGTCAACTATATATATAGCATTGACTCAATGTAGTAGTGTAATGCCCCGTCTTTTTAGTCCCGAATAAAATAGCAAAGCTTTCAAAGGTTACGAACTTGTATTTGATTTACGAGATAAATGTTTTGATAATTAATAAGAATAGTCTAATTTAATAGTGACCCGTGCAAATTAGAATATATTCGAACCTTTAGACGCAAACCGATATCGCTAATTTAATTAATGGCAAATTATTAATTATGTGAACGTGTGACCTTATATAGATATAAGATCGTGATAAAATTTATCCTTAGTAAGTTATAATCAAATTAGATTGATATGGATATCAATTATCTCTAGTAGTGAATGCTAATTAATATCATCATTTATAGATATTAGAGATATCTAATAAGATCATTAATGGTGATTAAGGATATTAGTATAATCAATTATAATGATTTATAGAAAATGATATATGTAAGGGTGGTCATATCAATTTAAATCCCACTTTAATTCCTTAGTTACCTATGTAGCTTGTTTATCCTAAAGTGTGTACTCTAGGTTCTCGCAAATTATTACGAGGTCGATTGCATGTAGCAAACTAACTCCGGTTGGATCTCAATGGAAAGCTTAACAGGGCGATTCTAGTCCTAAGTTGAACGAGAAAACGGAAATCCTAAATATACTATGACCATAAATAAAGAAATAAATATTAAAAGTACCTAAACGAATCCCAACGGATTGAAGCTTTAGGATAAGATGTTCAACTCCTATTCAATGTCTAATTGATCATGCATCCATATTCAATTAAGAATACCAAAGGTTGCTTAGCAAAATACTTTCTTATTGATATACTAAGCCGTGAAGGTTACTTTCGTATACAGATCACACCTCTAGTAATTGTTTAATCTCATATAGAATGTTATTATTCTTACGTTTCCGATTCAGAATAATGTTGATTAACCCTAGGTTCTATGTCAAGCAAATGATCAATCTACTTAACATAAACATATGAATTCAATGGTGATCAAGCATTAAATTCCATACAAAACAAGTTAATCAAGGGCATAGATCAAACAAACATCAAATAAGCACACAAACATCCAATCCTAGTAGGATCTAACCAAGCATGATATACATGGCAGAATCACTAACGAAAACCATAAGAAGGAAACTTACTAATTGAAACGTAAGAGTCCAAAGTAGGAATCCACTTCAATCCATTGAAATTCTCTAATCCTAAAGTAAGAAAGCAGTAAAAACTAAGTTTTCTAGAGGTTCTAGTTACATGGGGAGAGAGAGAGAGAGCAAATGACGCCCAAAGAGGAGTTTTAAACTCGCGCAGAACTTCCAGCCAGCGGTCGCTGGCCTTAACATTCTGACGTCTCTTGATCTGCAGGGCCAGCGGCCGCTGGGAAGCCAGCGGTCGCTGACCTCTGCTTTCTGCCGCACTACAGCTGTGTTCCCAGTGATCGCTGGCTGCACGGTCAGCTGCCTTGTGCTCTTCTTCTTCCCGTTCCATGCTTGTCTCGCTTCTTCCTCGTTCGGCTCTGCTCCACGACCTCTTCCGCACTACTCCTAGCTCAATTCCATCATCTTTCACACCACCTTGCATCATACACTACAAAATAAGAACCGGCGTAAAAACGAACTAAAACAATACGAAAAACATAAAAACAAAAACGTAGACACAACAACACAACGAGTTAAAATGCAACAAAAACACACTAAACATAGCTATTTACGTAAATAATGCAAGTATATGTGGATTGGACTAATGTGTCGTGACAAAAGAAAAGACAAAAGAAACAATGCAGCTGTTTGATTTATAAGGCAGTTACAGATTCTCTTATAATGAATCTCTAGACAATCTTCTACTCTTGTAGTAAGAACAAACAAAAGCTAAATAGATGAATTGACTAAACGGGAGAAAGGGAAAGAACATGGGAGCAAGAGCTGCCAGCTAGGCAAACAAGGAGCATAGGGAAGAACCCAAAATGTCCTTCCCCTTCTACACCCTACGCCACCTAGATTACCAAATCAAACTAATAGAGGAGAAAACAGAACATGGAACTTTCTAAATACATAACCAAAACAAAGAAAATGATCTACTGGTACAACCCCAAGTTTATGAAAATAAAAGAAGGAAGGGAGGAGCAGGGGCTGCTGCCTCCATCCTCGGCCAAAGAGGAGAGCAGGACTGAGGTGGGGGCATAGTAAATTAGAAATTCTTTTATTAACTCTTATACAATAATTAAATATTTGGGTATAGTAAATTTTCGAATCGTAACATGATTTTGAAATCATCAAGCAACGCCTTTAGAACTCCTACACTCGAACAATAGTCGAGTTAAAAGACCGAGAATAATTCTCGAAATAGCTAAGGATATGTCACGACCGTCCTCCGCCCTTGTGGTGTAGTCGGGATATGCGACTAAAAGATAAATAATTAAAGGATAATAAGGAAACTGTATGCTTTAACTGATATAAAAGGATGTTCCGATAACTGAGTTTCAATACATAACAAGGAGTTTAATTCTGAATTAACACCTACGTCAAACAAATATTTATGAAACCTCTTGCAGCGGAAAAATGATCTACATAAATCTACGTGTATGAAGACACGTAAACCCCCAAGAGTTCGACTACACAAAAGACTGACAAGCCCGTCATAGCACCTCCATTTATCACGTCTCAACCTGCACATTTAAAAATACATGCAGGGCTGAGTACAAACGTACTCAGTAGGCACATGCCGAAATTGCATACGTACATATATAATTGTCATTGCCGTAAAGAGTGAAACATAGGGATTTTATCTTTAAAAGTACCTACGTTCACTAAATCCTTTTTGTGAAACCTATAGTTCGACAGCCACTACAACAAAAATAGGCTTTAAGGGCATCAAAATTTGTTGCAATAAATAACCTATAACAATATCTAATTTTTCTCTACATTTATTTTATGTGTCGTCTATTCACGTGTAGCAATAGAAGAAATTAGATATGACGACATCTTACAATGTCATAATTGATTAATAAATTTCCAACCTTTTAATTTGTAAAACGACACTAATAAGTGTTGGCAAAACAAATAATTAATACAACATTAATATTTTGCCTCTATACATGTTTTGTTATGAAAACATAAGATGTCGTTTTAAATAAAGTGCCGACATTATTTTTGTGCCTCTATACATGATTTGTTATGACAAGTTTTTGTCATTTGTTACGACAACACAATATGTCATTTTAAATATATTCCGACATTTCATAATATAGCAAAAATTCTACATAATACTTGTAATGACATCTATAAACGTCATAATAAAATGATTTTTAAGATAATGGATATTATATTTTCAAATTAATAAAATCTAATTTATTTGACCCGACTAAATATTGCAAAATTAAAATGCATAACATGAAAAAATAAATTATAATTTTTATATAAAAATTAATTTAAAATTAAAAGTCGATGTCCCTAACAACATATGAGTCGATAGAAACGGAAATAGGAATATACTTTGTCGTCTATAAGTACGTACATCAAAATATAATTCTAGCCCTATTAATAATAAACTAATACATAAAATTTCTTGAAACCTATAGCACCGAGTGGAAACATCGTATAAACGGAATAACTCGTTGCTTCATTGTCATCAAATGGGCATCACCTGAATTACAAAAAGGATGCATATTATTTCAAAATCTGAAAAATTAAAGTAGCTTGTAATGGATAATGTATATTATAAAATACTTTAAATACTTACAAAATTGCGTGGCCAAGCAACCATTTCACCAAGTGAGTCTCCAATTGTTTGACAATAACCAAAAGGTCGAACCAATTGCTCTTGAGGTTCAAGAACAACCTTTACATGCACTTGGAACCAATTCTTTCCCAATATTTCTCCCAACTTCTGTATTTGGATCAATGCTTTGAAGACATCCTTTGGCGACGACTTTTCCATCATCATCTATACTTTTCAAAGCAACATGATCTCCAACCTACAAATAAATTTTTTGAGCATCACTATTAATCTTAGATGTTATTCATGTCATAAACTAAAATATTTAAATAAAGCTCATAAAATACCTGAAGATGTTGGTTTGATGAGGTGGGCTTATAGAGATTATTCGAAGCTGGTGTTATCACTTGAGAGTTGGGTTGTTCCGAAAGTTTTGATTGTAACTCTGCAATCTGGTTTTGCATTTTCTTAATTTCTGATTGATGTTCCAACATTATCCGCTTGCTCATTCTCTTATTTGGAATTTCTTCCCATACATCAGCTGGGGAAATTCCTTCCCCGAACAACCTAACCTGACCAGGTTTGTCTGGGCCGCAAACTTGGGCAAATAAATCATTAGGTTCAACCGGATCTTTTGAGCCTTCTGGGAGTTGGCTTCTTAATTCTTCAATTTATTTCTGCGAGTATTCATCTTACATGTATGGTGACACTTTTAACCAAGCGTAATGCTTTGAAGCGAAAAGAAATGTGAAAAATAGAAAGTTTCCTATCAGATGACATGCTGATCGAGATCTTGACTTGGCACGTGATTAGACATGCTTTGAAGCGAAAAGAAATGTGAAAAATAAGAAAGCCAATAATATTCTATATTGTAATGATACTCAAAGCAAAGAATTAATATCCACGATCAATAATATGCAGCCATTCAACTTAGATATTTCATAGTCTTGGCATGTGTTATCATACATATTGATTAATATCTTTCGAACTAACATGCAGACATCTAATTTACGAAGGTGTATGTTATCCTATAAATACTAATGTGTCGAGGACGGTCTAATAAAATATTAATGTTATTAATGAAAGCTTAGTTTAAGTTCAATAACATAATAAGAACTATCTAATATATAAATATATATGACCTTGCGAATTCTTTTATAAAAAATACAAAATAAATTAATTAAAAGAGATGTTAACAAGGCATCAGGTGTAATTTTAGTGAATATATACTCAACTTACCAAATATCCGGACACATTAGACGAAATCTTTTCTTTGCTTGTATAGCACGAGTCAAAAATTTCAGCACGAGATGGGGATCGCCCTTTTTCTTTTTCCTGAGAGGACATAATCTTAATCGCAAGTCAATAACAATTAATAATAACACACTTCAAGAAGAGTAACGATACTCAACCAGTTTGCCATAAACTTTTGCAAACGGTATTTTTCCAGTTAGATGATTCATTGTTCGCTTTGATCTAGCAACTTTATTTTTTTCACTTCTCATCTAAATAAAGAAAAAAAATAAAGAGTTAGTATATTAAATCTGAACCAATACTATAGGTAAGTAAATATTCATGTAAAAAGGTAATAATACACCTGTACTTCCTCTTTGTTCCAATAAACAACTATATTGATCCATTGATCTCGCAGTACTCTTCCATCATCCTCATCTACTAAACATTCTGCATCTTTATCAGGGAGGAAATACTTTGTTTTGAGATAACTCTTCCAATTTCTCCATTTCTTATTGATGGATGTGAGAATCCAACATTCATTTTCAGGAGAGATATCAAATCGGGACTACATAGTAAAAATTTAAAGTTATTAAACAAATAATAATTTAGAGGAATATGGTAGAAGTATTAAACATGAAGTCTTTAGTTACCTTGATAACTTGTAACATCTTCTTTTTGTATTCCTTTGGCATTTTATGCCAATCTTCCACATCGAGTGGACAATACATGCCATTCCTAGCTATAGTTCCGAGAAACTCACTAAATTTACTTTGATTAGGACCTAAAGGTCTTCCATATTTATCAAAATCAAGTTGAATACGTGGTAGAGTTGACGGTCTACCCCATATTTCCAACATGTATGTCGGACCTCGACATTTCTTGCCTACATATCATAATTATAAGCAAGATCCTTACAATTATTGTAAATGAGCATTATAAGTGCAGTGTAATATATCACAAATAAATTACCTTCTTGACTTTGATTATGCTCAACTTGAGATTCAAAAATGCCACCAGTGAGATCACATGAATTTTGTTGTATTGGTTCTTCAACTAGTGAACTAGGATCATGACAACCTGGAAAATGATTATCTTCAAAACCCATGAATTTAATATTAATTAACTAAATAATGTATTACTAAACAATAAAGAAAATAGGAAAAGTCAATATATTTTTAATCAATATAAGTATTTGAATCTAAAATCCTACCTATTTCATTCTGGAGTGCAAAGTTTGTTGGGTTAGCTCCATGTGAGTTATGCACTATTTGGTCAGGATTTTGTCTTTCTTGTTCCACTCCATTAGAAAGGTGTCTATCCACTTGAGTTATAATTGATGTACCTAGATAATAAACTCATTTATAAATATTGAAAAGAAAAAATATAGACTATTATAATTTTGATGTTGAGTCTTACTAAATGGTGGCTGCATTGGCTGCGCTGCAATATTAGCATTTCTTTGTTTATGCTTTCGACCTCTTGTAGCCATACATGTGATTACATCAACATCAAGTACAACTATATCGATAAATTACTACATTGATTAGTGAAACTACTCTTGATGTCTATAACCAATTGTTTCTTACTCCTAACATAATATAATGAGCATTTAATGAAACTATTCTTACTCATCTTACTATTATTAATATTCATCAAGTGCAGCTACACATACAAAATTTAGTAAAGAATGATTCTAAGGTGATAATTTTTTCCTTAATAGAGTTGTTGAGTGTAACATCGCTGCTGTTTTTGAAATAAGGAGGATTATTCATATGCATATGTGGTAGAGGACTTTTATCAAACAACTATTGTGCAAATGCAAAATAGTTATACTTAAGAAATTGAATAATAATGAGACTACTTTGTTTGGTGAATTCTGGCCCGTTTTACTTTTCTACAAACACCTCTAAACAAGTTTATATAATTCTACTTATTTAACATACATAAATTGAAAATCAAAATCATAGCAACAATATTCTTGAAGAAATTGATGGCTGTAAATGAGAGATTGACAAATTTAAAATGAAATAATCACAATGTTACTACTGAGAGGTAGCATGCATTCAACAACAAAATTGGAAAAAATTTTTCAATAAACTCGTCATTGCCGTAAAAAAAAAAAACCACATAAAGGAATTTGAGCAAAGCTTTTACCTTGTGGTTGTGGAACTTCACAAAAATTAAAGATGAAATACTGCTGCGTAGCTTTCAGCTTCAGAATGAAGGTTTACGGAGAATTCATGAGTTGAAAAATAATGTAACCGTCCAAATAAGATGTTGGGAACCCCAGAAATTTATATTGGTTTTGATGATGCTACTCGA
>JAPKLX010000098.1:421723-460829 GCA_026898415.1 Leonotis leonurus
CCCCCCCCCCCCCCATACACCAATCTAGCTCTTTCGGGACCAACATAAGAACTATTAATATTTACCGCCAATTGCTTCAAGCGAGTGAAATTTTAATATAACCAAAATATTATATGTAATCGGGCCTAGGGCTGTCAAAATTTACCGAAAAACGGTATACCGTACTTACCGTACCGAAAAATACCGTAAAATACCGAATATAAGGTATACCGAAATTTTTGGTAAGGTATCATACCGTACCGAACTTTTAGGTAAGGTAAAGGTATAATTTTTCCAAATACCGAGGTATACCGTCATATACCGTACCGCGGTATATACCAAAAAAATTGGTATATACCGTTATTTTGGTATATATCGATATATATATATATATATACACATATTTATAATATTACATGTACATATATATTCGATTTGAATTATAAGAAAATTATTTATTCATAAATTATGAATTATAATTAATAAATATGAATAAGAAACTACAAAAACATGTGAATTTATTGATAATTAAAAAGATTGAACAATAACTTATATACTACTTATTATCTTAAATAATAACGATAAACTAATATATATATATATATATTGTTACATAACTAAATAATTATGATATAATTAGACGATCTATTAGTTACTAAATATAATATAAGTTGTAATATATAATTAATGAAAATATATTATTATTTTTATAATATATCATACATAAATGATCAAATTAATTATAATTATATGCCTAAATCTAGTTAATTAGTTATATGAAAATACAATAATATAGTTAGTTAATATATTGTAATTAATTATATGATATTAGTGGTTTATCTCATAAATTATGTTATTAAAAAATAATACTTTATGTTTTTTATATGTTAGACCTTGTTTAAGGTGATTTTCATTATAAATAAATTCTGGTATATCGCAAAAAAAAGGTATATCGAATTAAGGTAAGATATACTGAAAGTAAATAAGTTTTGGTATACCGTGTAAGAAAGGTAAGGTATACCAAAAATAAAGTAAGGTATATGTATGTAAAAATGTCATACCGAAAGTAAGGTATACCGAACTAAGGTATACCGAAAAGTATGGTAAGGTAACGGTATGAAATTTTTCATACCGAAGGTAAATGTAAGGTATAAGGTATGACAATTTTAGTAAGGTATACCATACCGCGACACCCCTAATCGGGCCTAACCAAATTTTTTGGTTTGGTTTAGTTATTATATAAATAAATATTAAAGATTATTTATTAAATAAATAATATATTTAAAATTAATATTTAATATATATTTATATATTTAATAAGTAATAATAAATAAATAAATATTTAATGAGTAATATTAAATAAATAATTATTATATAATATATTTCGGTTCGGTTTTTGGTATTTCGATTTTTTTAATACTAAAATCAAAACCGAACTGAAAAATCGAAAATTTGTAAAATAGAAACCGAAATCAAACCGAACTAAAAAATCAAAAATTTGTAAAATAGAAACCGAAATCAAACCGAACTGAAAAATCGAAAATTTGTAAAATAGAAACCGAAATCGAACCGAAATGGAAAAAAAAGAACTGATAAAATCGGTTATGTGCAGTTCGGTTTAATTTTTGATTTTTTACCAAATTTTACTCACCCCTAGGATAAACGCAACAAAATTTGTGACAAACAAATGAGAGAAGTTTTAGTCATAGCCGACTAAACTGATTCATTGGCATACAAAATGCCAACAAACCATAATATATACAAATTAATTAAGAGGTTGATTTTATGCGTCCCACTTTCAAAGGAAATAAGATGCTGTGTTGCAAGGATTCACAAGAAAATCACACTTTTTGGGAAAAAAACATTTGAGTGAGAAATTATTCGAAAGTGAGAAAATGTTCAGTTGTTTGTGAGCTTCATATATAAGGAAAATTAACATAAAGTGCTTAGATTGTCTGTATACGTTGTAGCACATAAATTGTAACATAACTTTTGACTCTTGTCTTTTCACTCACTAATCTAAGTGAAACATAAATTGAAAATTCCAAACTTCTTCCCACATCCAAGCCACTTTTAGACCAGACCCACTGTCCGATAAAGGGACTCAGTATCGGGCACGAAGAATTTTTCCAGCCAATATACTTCCAGTTTATTATTAAATAGCTCGCAAGAGAACGAGTTCGATGTATACTAGTAAGTTAACCCTAAGTCGTATTCTCAAGGAAGGCTAAACAAGGCTTTATCTATGTTGCAGGACAGAAAACAATTAAAAAGAATGGGTTTTGGATTTTTAATCTAATTAATCTATCTAGGCGAAAATTAAATAAGCAATTTAATCCTAAATCTAAGAATGAAGAATTAAAGAAACTGAAATTAAACATTCCTTAATTTGATTAATTAACATGATTGAAGATTTATATTACTGAGTTGGAAATTAAACAATAGCAAAGTAGAAAGGAAATAAATCATAAAGCAGGAAAGAAAGCAGTAAAAGAACTCACTGATTGAAAGGAAAAATAATGCATTAAGAATTCCGGGTTTGAATCACGAATGAATCCACAACGAAACTGAAGAACGAACAAGAAATAAAAATCTAGACTAAAGTGTTTTCTCTCGTGGTCTAAACCCTAGACTAGAAAATAAAAACGTGAAGGCAGAAGTCCCTTCTTTGCATCGCGGAGGAGGTTTAAATAGAAGAAGGAGATCGCGCCAGGGTAGCGCTCGCTAAGGGGGTAGCGAGCGCTATCCCACTGTTCTGTCTCTCAAACATTCCATGGGGCCAGCGGTCGCTAGGGGCTAGCGACCGCTGGGCATGCGTTCTGCCTTTTCTCCACTCTTTTCTTCATCTTTTCACTTCTTTTCGCCCTCGTTTCTCTTCTCAAACATTGTTCCACTTTGTGTGTCAATCTTTACTTAAAATGTAACATATAGAAAACAAAAGCATCATATCGAACGACAACAAGTGATATTATAGACTAAATTACGAGAGAAACGAGACCGAAAATAGATAAAACAGATATTTCCATCTACACAAAGAGGATTCTTGACATTTGGAATGAGTGTCAAGATCTGGGAGAACCTTTTAGTAATAAAGTTCTTGTCTCCAAAGCACTTTGCACTTTACCGCCTAGGTTTGATTTGAACTTAACAACCATTGAAACATCACATGCTGTGAATACAATTGAGTTCACGAACCTCATGAACTCCTTCAAGACCTATGAGATGAATTTAGAGGCAAGAGGCACCTTCACCAAGTAGAAAACAGTGGCTCTCACTACGGATACACTATCATCACCTTCGTGCAGTAGGTTAACTGACATAATGGAATCCATTGAGTCCGAAGAAGTGGAAGAGATCCAAGAAGGAGATGAAGTTGCCATGATCACCAGAAAATTCAATCGGATGGTGAGAGGATTCAACCGAGAGAAGAACAAAGAAAGGCCCAAGGAACGAGATGTACCACGTTTGGAGTACTACCAATCTCCAAAGAATGATAACAGTCAAAGAAAACCTCCTGTTAGGAAAACACCTCACAACGAAGTGTTTAAGTTCAGCTCCTTTAAACTCGAAAACGTACAATGCCATGAATGTAGGGTATTTGGGCACTTTGCGAATCAGTGTGCCAACACACTTCGAAAAAGAGGGAAATCCTATTAGGTGTCTTGGAATGATGATGAGTACGAGTTCTTTGAAGATGTTGATGAAGAAGGACCATTCGAGAGCATAGCTTTGCATGTGACAATGACACCATTGGACAGATCAGGCCAAAACATCGATTCCGAACCACTCTCGGATAGGTATGACCCTAACTATTATTCTAATTTGTTCTGTTTAAATGCCTCTGTTGGTGATGCAGGAAGTGTTGAGGATGATATTGACTCTGCATGTGGTGAAGAAAGTGATGACCATGTTCGCACTATAATACAAGGATTAAAGAGGTTGTATGATGAGCTGTTGCGCAAATGGAAACAACAAGCACGAGATCTGGTGGCCTCAATAGCTGAGATAACATGACTCAAGAAAGTCCAAGCAAAACAGGAGGTGTTGATCACACAATGCGACATAGAGCTCACCAAAGTGAAATCCCAACTTGAAGAAGCACAGCTGACCATTCGCAAGTGGAATACTGGGACATATTCGCTACAAGAGATCATGGACAACGCAAACCCAAGCAAAAGGGGCCTTGGATATCCTGCACCAACTGTGTTGTGTCATGGATCTACATCGGCTGGAGGAACATCCAATACCAAAGCTGATGCTGTGCTCACAGATCCGCCAACACAGACAAAACACGACAACTCTCAAGCAAAAACATATAAGAAAGGTAAGAAAAAGAGAAAGAGACGTAGAAGGAATTATGTGTGTCATTACTGTCTCAAACAAGGCCACATAAAACCTTTTTGTTATCAAAAGAAAAGAGATGAAAAGTCATATTCTGTGTTTCCTCAGCAACCCAAAGTGATATGGGTAAAGAAAGCTGATCTAACATGTAATGTTGTTTACACAACATTGAAAACTAACATTTCAGGCTCTTGGTACTTTGACAGCGGATGTTCACGTCACATGACATGTAACAAAACATTTCTTTCCAACTATGAAACTTATGACGGGGGAAATGTTTCCTTCAGTGGAGGTTCAAAAGGTAAAATCATAGGGAAATGCACACTTAATGTTCCTGGTTACCTGCTTTAACAAATTTTTATCATGTCCAGGGGCTTATGGCAAACTTAATCAGCATAAGTCAATTATGTGATGGTAACATGCTTGTGAAATTCACTAAAGATGTATGTGAAGTATAAAATAACAGAAACTTGTGTATTATGAAAGGCCAGAGGTCATTAGACAATTGTTATATGACTGATAACCTAAAATACAACAAGGCTCAAGTTGATGATGTTATACTCTGGCACAAACGATTAGGTCATACTAACTTTCGAAATCTTGGCAGGTTAGTCAAGATGGATGCAGTACGAGGTCTACCCAAACTTGGGAAGGCAGACCAGATTGTGTGCGGAGACTGTCAAAGAAGAAAACAATTACATGCATCACACCCTGCTCTACAACACCATGAACAACACTTTGGGACCAACCGATGCTTTGAACTTCTACATATGGATCTTGTCGGACCCATAGAAGTTGAGAGCATTGGCGGGAAAAGGTATGCATTAGTCGTGGTGGACGATTTCTCCCGATTCACATGGATCTATTTTTTACGTGAAAAATTTGAAACATTTGAGATGTTTAGAAATATGTTTGCTCGTGTTGCTAATGTATTTGATGCTAGAATCTCTCGTATAAGATCTGATCATGGTCGTGAGTGTGAGAATTCGCAATTCACAACTTTCTGTGATGAAAAGGGAGTATGCCAAGAGTTTGCAGCATCAAAAACTCCACAGCAGAATGAGGTGGTCGAACGCAAGAATAGGAACTTGATTGAGATGACAAGGGTTATGCTGAGCTCAAAACAAATGGCGAAATGTTTTTGGACTGAGGCAGTAAACACCACATGTTACATCAACAATCGAGTCAACATTCGACCAGGCTTATTCAAAACACCGTATGAACTCCTTAAGGGAATAAAACCTAACCTAAAACATTTTCGTATTTTCGGATGTGTTTGTTTTATTTTAAATGACCGCGAGTATCTAACAAAGTTTGGTGATAAGAGCGACAAAGGAGTATTTGTTGGATACTCAACAAACAGCATGGCATATAGGGTATTTAACCTTTGCATTAAGACAATACAAGAATCTGTTAATGTTGTCTTTGATGACGCAGGGGATGTGGACAAAGAGGTGGAAGCAGAAGGCGACATATATCAAGGGGGAGTTGTTCTACCTCCTGTTGAAGTGCAAACTGCTCCACCTAACACAACAACCGGCAGTAATATGGAAAATAATGTTACACAACAGGAACCAGAAGAAGAACAAGATGAGGCTCAAGAGGTTACTCACTGCAGAGAACCTCCAGGAAGAGTTAGAGAAAATCATCCACTGTCTCAAGTGATAGGAAATATTGAGGACGGTGTTCAGACCAAACGTAAACAGCCGGTCAACTATAGAGAAATGGCATGCATGTTCTCAGTGTGCCCTACAGTTGATGGCGTAACTTGTTTTGTCTCTAAGTTTGAACCAAAAAATGTCAAGGAAGCACTGACTGATGAATTCTGGATAAATGCTATGCATGAAGAACTAAGTCAGTTTGTTCGTAGTGATGTTTGGTACCTTGTTCCCAGACCAGCCAACATAAATGTTATCGGCACAAAGTGGATTTTCAAGAATAAATCTGATGAGAAGGGAACAATTGTACGAAACAAAGAATGATTGGTGGCTCAAGGGTATACTCAAGTTGAAGGGGTGGATTTTGATGACACGTTTGCCCCAGTTGCAAGAATTGAGTCCATTCGATTGTTGCTTGTTGTTGCATGTCATCTCAACATCAATCTATATCAGATGGATGTGAATGCAGCATTCCTCAATGATGAACTTAAGGAGGAAGTCTATGTTGAATAACCAAAAGGATTTGAGGATCCCCACAAGCCAGATCATGTCTTTCGACTAAAGAAGGCCTTGTATGGACTAAAATAAGGACCACGTGCTTGGTATGAACATCTCACAAACTTCCTTCTCAAATACGGGTTTGTGAGAGGCGGTGCTGACCGAACATTGTTTATCAAAAGGAAAGATCAACACATTCTTATTACTCAAATCTATGTTGATGATATGATTGTCGGTTCCACCTCACGTAACATGCTCAATGATTTTTCAGGTGCAATGTCTACGAAATTCGAGATGAGCATGGTGGGAGAACTCACATACTTCCTCGGACTTCAAGTTAAACATGGACAAGATGGCATCTTTATCTCTCAAAGCAAGTATGCCAAAGAGATGATAAAGCGTTTTAACCTAGAAGGAGCCAAACACATGAAGACTCCCATGGGCTCTACTAACAAGTTGACAAAAGATGATGCTGGAGAGGATGTTGATCTAACACTCTACAGATCAATGATAGGGAGTCTAATGTACTTAACATCTACTCGTCCAGATCTGATGTTTAGTATATGTGTATGTGCCAGGTATCAAGCTAAACCCAATATATCCCATCTTAAAGCTGTTAAAAGAATATTTAGGTATGTTGCTGGAACATTAAATTTATGAATCTTTTTTTCTAAAGACATGAATATGAGTTTGATAGGGTTTAGTGATTCTGATTGGGTTGGAGATGTGGATGATAGGAAGAGTACGAGTGGAGGTTGTTTTTTATGTAGGAAACAACATTGTGTCATGGCATAGTTGCAAACAAAATTGTGTTTTCTTATCCACTGCTGAATTCGAATATGTTGCCGCACGCAGCTGTTGCACACAACTGCTGTGGCTTAAACAAATGCTTAGTGATTATGGCCTAGAAAACAATGCCCTAGTTGTGTTCTGTGACAATATGAGTGCTATAAACATTTCCAAAAATCCTGTTCAACACTCAAGGACAAAACATATTGACATAAGACACCATTTCATTAGAGATTTAGTGGAACAAGGGGTGATCAAGCTTGATTATATGAAAACGAAAAACTAAGTTGCTGATATTTTTACAAAACCTTTGAATCATGAGAGGTTCGTATGTTTACGGGAGTCTCTTGGTCTGTGTTTTTACCACTAAATGTGTGTTGTTATGCTACACCCATCTCATTGTTATTTTTACTGAAGGGTGTAGTTTGTGTTGTTTAACTTGCTGGTATAACATCTTAGCTAACATGTTCTCTGTACAGACGCCTGGTATTCTCCTATATATGTTTTATGTAAATGTGTGGTAAACAATCCAAGTAGTTTGGGGACCACGGCGTTCGCTGCGACGATGCTACCTTACCAAAGGATTGCAACTGCGACTGCTTTCGAGGGAGAAAGGCTAGGGGCACGGCGTTCGCTGCGACGATGCACTCTGTGCTCACTACCCCTTGGATTCTTGTAGTTCTGCACATATTTTATCTAAATAAACCGGGTGGATGTTGTAGAGATGTTGGCACAACATAGTAAGTTAGACTGTTTTCTCCAAATGTTGTCTTTTTACAAATGTTCTTTCAACATCTCTGTCAGCAACTTGTGTTTGAAGTCCTGCATGATCCCGTATCCCTTAAACCCCGCTTTTTCTCCTTTGATAGTGGGTTATAACTGTCAGGTAGCGTGTGTTCTTGGTTGTGTCAGGGAGGAACTGAAACGACATACTTTCCCTATATTTGAACCGTCGCCAGTCTGTTTCCCCTCCATTATTATTACTTTTCCTGCCACAGTTGTCACTCATCACACGAAACCCTAGAGAAACCGCCTCTCCTTACTCTCTCTCATATCTGCCCATATCCCAAGACTGATATCCTTTCTTGTACCTAGACTTAAACCATCCTTCGTTTTGTCAGCTTCTCCACTTCACTCCCTTCATCCAGCCCCACAGTCTGCTCCTTGTGTGCTTTTCATTTTCTCCTCTCCTAACACCGATCTCACCACAATTTTGAGAGCCCTCATTGCCGCCAACCCTCAGTTCCTCCAGGAAATTCTAGCACATGCTGCTCCGGTTCCACCAGTTATCGAGACTCCAAAGGTCGCTGCAGCCCCTCTCGCACCGCAACCCACTGATGTCACACCAGTTCCCACGCCAGTCCCGGCGGAGGAGGTTCCTACTCCAACAGCTCCACCGGCTCTCGAGACTCCACCAGCTCAACCGGTCGTCGAGACCTCGCAAGTCCCACAAGATGCTGCGTTCCCTCTGGGACCACCACACATTGATGTCACTCCTGCTCCACCACCAGTCATGGCAGAGGTGGATATTTCTGTGCCTCCAGTCATCGAGGACCCTGCTCCTGTCTCCACTGTCGCTCTTACAGAACCAGTCGTAGCATCACCTTCATCCCATCAGTCTCCCCCGTAGGTCCCTCCGAGGAAACCCGTTACTAGGGGCTCGCGCCTCTCCAGTCATACTGGTCAGTCCAAGAAGTCCAAGAACTAGGTGCCTACTGTCGTCCTTCACAATGACAGTGATGACGAAGTATCCTCCACACCTAAGCGTCCTCGTCTCGACACCGCCATCGTGGTTAAACAGGAAGCCAATATCTCTACCGCTGCCACAGCCTTCGGTGACGATGCCGCCCTGATCAAGCGCACCGCTACCAAAGAAGGCAAACAGGTTATCGTGGTTCCTGCCCACATTTCTGACCAGTCTGATGCTCCCGACTTCTCTTTGGACCCCGATAATGCTCTCAGTCTCCAGTTTTACGATGAAACTGCCGCTGTAAAGTGGAAGCGCCTTCGGAACGCCCCCTGTGTCTGTGAACGCTCCATTGATGAGGTGACGTTTGACGAAAACAATCTGCTCGAGTTTCTTTAAAACTCGTGGTTTGTTGGGTACTGTCTTTCAACTCCCCCATTTGTTAAATCTGTTGTCCGACATTTCTACTGTAATTTGCACCAGATGTTTGGTAATCGTGCTTCCTAGAAGTACGGAAAAGTTTGTTTTTATAACACTATCTTTGATTTTTTGACTGCGGCCATCAACGCTTCCCTCGGATTGCCGGACGTTGAGGGTGAAATCGTCTCCAGTTTAGACGATGTAGCCAAAGTAATTACTAGCGAAGCGTTCTAGATGGGTGCAACCTATGAAGGCGTCCAGTCTGTCTCACCTCTATTCCGTCCTCCACAAAGTCCTCACTTACAATTGGATCATATCCTCTAATGTCACTGTTGTCACTCAACAGCACGATGTGCTGCTGCACCTTGTTGGTCTCAACAAACCATTTAATCTTGGCAGGATAATCTTCGACCATCTGGTTAATCTCTCGGTTAAAGCCCAAATCAGCTCCCTTCCCTTTTCGTCTCTTATTTGCAGGGTTATGTAGAAGCAAGGGTTTACAGAGATCTCAAGGAGCCACGAAGCCTTGCCGATCCCTGATTATGCTATACATCACTCTCTCTTCAACAAGGGAAAAATTGCTGATTTACCGTGGCAGAATCCTGACCAACCCTCTACTGATGTCCCTGGTATCATGCTGCCTCCATAGGCTGTACAACAGTTGATTTCTGCCTTGAATGCTGTTGCTGCCCTCACACCAGTCCTTCAAGCGTGCCTCTTTTCCCAAAAAGGGGGAGAACAAGCAGCAGCACAAGCAACAAATGATGCTGAGGACCAGGCAGAGGAGGAGGAGGACGAAGAGGCTGAAGCTGGGGATCCAGAACATGAGGTGTGAGTGTGTATATGGGTGATGTGTGATGTTAACCGTGTGTGGTCATGAACAAAACAAATTTATTTTTGGTGGTGGGGCACCAAAACAATTTAATTTTCTGTTTTTATGTCTTATTTTGGTTGGATATTCTTGCAGCTCTGACCCCCTATCGTTGGAATGACATGGATATATTGCTGCTTGTAAATATTGTTTATAGCTTTGCACGCATAAATGTTAAACTGCTGTCTCTATCTATGTTGTTGCTACTCTTGAAGTTGTTTTGCAGGCATGAACATAGGGGGAGCAATCTCGTGAAGCTAAAGGTTTTGTGAAGAAGGCACAAAAACAGGGAGAGTTTGTTAGGTTTTTTAGTCTTGATGTTATTTGGAATGTTGACCTAACATTTGTGTTTTTGTGTTCTTCACAGGAATGTTGCCTAAGCTTCCAGCTCAACATGACAAGTGGTGATGACTTGGCACCCAGCTCAGCAACCACGTGGAGTGCTGACTTGGCAGCGTTAAAACAGCACACGTGTCACAGCCCCATTTTCCAAAGGACAGATCAATCGGAGCGTGACTGTGATTTGATGAAAGAACCAGAAAAGAAATGGAAATAACGGGAACAACAATGGTAACTGAGGAGTAATACTGAACAAATGTGTATTGTCATATATTTAAAGGAAACTTTATAACTCAAAAGCTCAATCTTACAAAGGAGTAATGACATTCATCAAATGTTCGAAATGATAAAGAACTGGAATTAAATACTGAGGTACGATTCGAGGGTTCTGATTTTTGGAAGACAAACCAGATAGCCAAAATCAACAAAGGACAAAGAAATGCAGCAGAATAGTGAAAACTTAACACATATATGAAGATATGTATTATCTCTGAATACTTATCATATAAGAAATCTTCACTCAGTACCATCGCCACCACTCCATCGCTCAACCTGCAAGTGTTTGGAAAAACAAGCAGGGCTGAGTACTTGATGTACTCTGTGGGTTATGCCGAAAACAAACAGTTATTGATCATGCATCATCACAGTATAACACAAGTATCTTAAAATAACTTGCGAATACTAAATATTCATTTGATTTTACCCAAAAGTTGGAGCGCGCACTCACTTTTCCATGTGTCTTATCCATATCTGTAACCAATGCTGGTGAGCAATGTTCCCGCTCTCCTAGACATAATCAATGATAGCAACGCTGTGAGCAAAGTTACTGCTTCCCCAGACGTTAAAAATGGTAACAACGCTGGTGAGCAATGGTTCCACTCCCCCAGACGTCGACCAATGGGTGCCACCGGATCGGTCAATATTGACACACAGTCTTATGTGGACCGGTCCGTAATGACTCACGATCACACTCCCCATGTGTACACTAACCTTGACCAACACATGGCTCAAGATCCGATCGTTAATCACAAGTTGACCAGTTCGTAAACATGGCTCAACACAGATAGGAATCACACATAAAACACAAAGAATTTTATGCATGTCAATCATTTCACATTTTATTTGAACATGCTTTATTACAGCAAAAGTATAGGTTGTATAGTAAACCCACATGGAATCTCGTGCTAGATAGCAAACCTTATACTCCTTCTAGTTTCTTGGTTGTCACTCTCTTGATAAACCTTCAAGTAACGTTTCACATTTAGAGTCGTTTGCTGATAACGTTTATTGCCTCAAAAAGAAATGATCAAATTTAATTTGTAGGGTCTATGGTTTAATATTCGTTCTACTAAATCAAACGAAACTTTAGGTTTTTGAAACTTCGTTCAAGGGAATTAAATATTTATTAATTCGATAGCTAATTAATTGCTTTCTTGCAATTAATGTAATTGAGACAGTTAAATCCGACATGAGAATCGGAAATTATTGGGATATTCTCATAATTTGATATCCTGAGAAAATTTTCATGTCTTGTCTCAAATTAATTTAGATTGACTAAATTAATTATCATAATTATTAATTAATTAATCGTAATTAATTATTAATAAATAAGATGTAAATAATCTAAATAATAATTAATCCTAATTAATTAAATATATCAACACTACAAAAAAATGTTAAAATGGCGACGGACTGGACGACGGATTGGATTTCCGTCGTCTGCTGGCGACGGACTGGCGACGGACTCAGCTAACGACGGACTGGCGACGGACTGGCGACCAATTTTTGGCGCGTTTGATGGCGCCAAACCTAACGACGGACTGGACGACGGACCAGTCCGTCGTTAGTATTTTTAATTTTTTTTTTTTTTATTGCTGGCGACGGACTGGTCCGTCGTCCAGTCCGTCGTCCAGCCCTTTAAATCAGTCTCCCCCTCCTTTCGCGAAAATCAGACGCTGCAACACTAATTTTCCCCCCACCGGCGCATTCTCCGGCGATCTGACCTTCCAACCATTGTAATTGCGTAATGTAAGTCGAATCCTTCTATCTTCCTTCCCCTCTTTCTATTTCTATCATTTTTTTGAAATTTGGCCCGTTTTTTTGAAGCTTTGACCGCTGCCCCCCTCTCCCGCCCTGCTCCGGCCGCCGCCGCCCTCCCCCCGCCCTGCTCCGGCCGCCCTCCCCAGGTATGTCACGTTTAATTTTTTTTTGTATTTTGTTAATTATTTGCTAATTTTGATTAATTATTTGATAATGTTTAAATTAGTGTTAATTGTGGTTAATTGTTAAATTATTGTGAAATTTAGTTAATTGTTTAATTAGTGTGAATTGTTAATTGTTTGATAATTTTATAAGTATGAGTGTTTAATTATGTGTTAATTAGTATATATAGGTGTAATTAAATAGTAAGTGTAATTAAATAGTTTCATTATTTAATTAGTTTAATTAAAATTTTAAGTATTTTTTAATTTAATTAGTTTAGTTATTTAAATTAGTATTAATTGATTTTTAATTATATGAATTTACTTAATTAGTTAAATTGTTGAAATAGGTTAATTTATTGTTTAATTTGTTTATATTGTTAAGTAATACTATATAGGTTATTGTTTTTATTGTGTTAATTGTTTAATTAGTTTAATTGTTTAATTAGTTAATTAGATTAATTATTTAGGTTATGGTTTAAGGTTTAATTAGATTAATTAATTAGCTTTGGTTTAGTGTTTAATTAGATTAATTAATTAGGTTATGGTTTATTTAGGTATTTTAATTGTTAATTATGTAATTATAGTTTATATTGTTAATTAATATATTATATAGCTATCTAGGTTTAATTACTTTATTTGCTTTAATTTAATTGTTTATTAGTTAATGTCATTTATAGTTAATTTGATAATTATGTGTAATTAATTATGGTTGAATTAAGATAGTCAATAAGTTTGAATAATTGATTATGTTTAATTGGCTTTCTTGAATTAATTAGCGTTATAAGTTTGAATAATTATTTAGTGTTATAATTGTTTAAATAAGTTAATTTTATAGTTAATTATTTAATTAGTTGAGAAAGTTAATTAATATAGCTTTAATTAATTAATTTAATTGTTTAATAAGTTATTAATTTAGTTAGTTTAATTACTTAATTAGTTTAGATTGTTAATTAGTGTATATATATATATAAGATAGACGTTCCCAACTAGTATATATAAGATAGTTAGTTTAATTATTTAATTAGTATATATAAGATAGTTTAGATTGCTAATTAGTATATATAAGATAGTTAATTAGTATATATAAGATAGTTAGTATATAAAACATAGTTTAATTAGTTTAGATTGTTAATTAGTATATATAAGATAGTTAGTTTAATTATCTAATTAGTTTAGATTGTTAATTAGTTTAATTTAATTGTTAATTAGTATATGTTAATTAGAATGTAATTACTTTAATTAAATTTGTTTAGGACCCGCCTTTCGCCTTTTGCTGCCTTCCAGACGGTTCCCTTCGGCGTCGCCTCCTTCGTGAAAGGTAATTGTTTAATTTAATTAGTTAATTAGATTAACTTAATATGTTTACTTAATTATTTAATTAGTATTAGTTAATTTGTTAATTGAGCGTTAGTTTAATTATATGTTTAAATTGTTTAATTAGGGTTTCGTCAATTACGCCTGTCGCCTCCCGACTCCTCTCTCAGCCTTTCCGAGCCGCCTTTTGCCGCTCCGGCGCTCTCTACTTCGGTGAAAGGTAATAAAATTATAATAATGTACTTATTTAATTACTTAGGTTAATTATATGTAAATAATTAGGTAATTAAATATATTTGGTTAGACGTAATAAACTGTTTAGGTCAAGTTTGTTTAAGATTATTAATTATCTTAATTTAGATTAATGTTTTATTTATATATATATATATATATTATGACATTGGGATAGACATAATTAATTTCTTAAGGATCTTCTCCCTTTGGGATAGATTTTGATTATGTCTTAAGGATCTTCTCCCAATATGTGTAATATTATGTTGTGGTGATTTGATGAGATGCATGTGTTGTGATCTTTTAATTATTATGTACGAATGTTTTGATTATGAAATGTATGTTGGGATATTTTCATGATCGTGTCAGCTGGCTGTTTTGATTAGATTTAGTGATATGGGATATATATTAATTTGGACGCAATCAACTGCAAATCTCCAAAAATAACCAAAATATTAAATGACCGAAAATAACCAAATGCAATCAAGTGCAAATGAACTTATAATATTCGCCGACAAACCATAATTCTCAACCTGGGACCATAATTTTCAAAATTCTAATCCTCTATTGTCGTCCACTATTCTACTCCAAATCAACTTATAATGCTCTTCCTCTATTTAACTTCAAATAATTCAACTGAATCATAACACTTTCCTAAGTGAGTCTATGTTTACACATGTTTAATCTTCATTCAAATTAATGTCTCATTTAATCGACCACTAATATATTCATGACCTCTCCGTAACTAATTCAACTTCATTTTACTATGTAAATACTTATTAATATTAATCAGGGTTATAAAAATGAGTCGAGATTGGATGTATCTGCGTTTACTTCCGAACGGGGGATTTAATCCGCACTTCCTTGCTGGGCTTGATGAGTTCTTAAGATTTGCAAGTAGTCAGCCTCAGTTAATGGATGGAGAAAAAATCAAGTGTCCGTGTGTGAAGTGTAAGAATATATACTTTAGAAGTACAGATGTTGTACAGCTTCATCTGGCTAAAAAGGGTTTCACACGGGGTTACGAGGTCTGGAGGTTTCATGGTGAAAATGAAATACCTTCATATGCTCAAGAAACACGTGTCGACGTAGATGTAGAACCCGAGGAAGAGTACGGGACATACCACGCGATGGTTCATGATCTCGGGGGTCCCTCTTTCAACAACCCAGATGACACAGAGGAAGATCCAAACGCTACAGCAAAGTTGTTGTACGAGTTGTTGGACGCTGCCGATCAAGAGTTATACCCTGGGTGTAAGAACCACACTCAGTTGTCTTTTGTGGCTCGTCTGATGACTTTGAAGGCCCGTCTGGGATGCCACAAAAATATTTCAACGAGTTGTGTGTGTTATTGAATGAGGCATTCCCAGACCACCACAAAGTGCCCATGAATTACTACAGCACACAGAAATTGCTACGGGCAATGGGTTTACCTGTAGAAAAGATAGATTCGTGTAGGAATCATTGCATGATCTATTGGGAGGGGGATTCTCATCTTGTGAATTGCAAATTTTGCAATGAAAGCCGATACAAAGATAGGAGTCGGGGACGTAAACAAGTGTCCTTTAAGAAGATGTACTACTTCCCTTTAACACCTCGTTTACAAAGGTTGTATGCATCTAAAGCTACGGCCGGCGACATGATCTGGCATTCAACCTCAGCTGATGATGGTGTTATGCGCCATCCTGCAGATTCGCCGGCGTGGAAGTACTTTAATGCGACTTACCCGGGTTTTGCAACGGAGCCACGGAATATACGATTAGGACTGTCAGCAGATGGTTTTCAACCATTCGGGCAATCGGGACAACAGTACTCATCCTGGCCTGTTATCCTTACTCCTTACAACTTACCTCCGTGGTTGTGCATGAAAGAACAGCACATGTTTCTCACAGTGCTTGTTCCTGGTCCCCGAAATCCAAAAGATAAGATTGATGTTTACCTACAGCCACTTATATCTGAACTCAATCAATTATGGACAGTCGGTGCCCATACTTATGACGTTTCAAGAAGACAAAACTTCCAAATGCACGCAGCATTGATGTGGACCATTAGTGATTTTCCGGCGTACTCGATGTTGTCTGGTTGGAGTACAGCCGGAAGATTAGCTTGTCCTCGATGCATGGAACAAACAGAAGCATTCTCCTTAACACATAGCCGGAAGCAGTCATGGTTTGATACACATCGCAAGTTCCTACCTTACGATCACCAGTTCAGGAGGAATAGGAGGGCCTTTAGAAAGAATAAGATTGTTGCAGATGATCCTCCGGAGAGGAGATCAGGGGAAGAGATACTTTATCAGATTGAAGATTTGGGACTAGTAAAGGTCACCGAAGATTATGATGATAATAACAAGCGCATCTTAAGACAATTTACCACTGGATGGCGGAAAAAGAGCATCTTTTGGGACCTTCCGTATTGGAGTTCTCTGCTCATTCGACATAATTTAGATGTTATGCATATTGAAAAGAACGTGTTTGACAACATTTTCAATACTGTTATGAATGTCCAAGGCAAGACAAAAGACACGGCAAAGTCGAGGGAGGAACTCAACCTCTATTGTCACAGACCCCAGTTGATGCGTGACCAGTACACTAATAAATATCCTAAGGAATGCTATACACTTGACAAAAAGGAGAGAAAAGTCTTGTGTGAGTGGGTGAAAACCCTTAAGTTTCCTGACGGTTACGTCTCAAATATGGGTAGATGTGTAGACATGAGTAAACTTAAGATGTTTGGGATGAAGAGCCACGACTGTCACGTTTTCATGCAGCGCATACTACCCGTTGCATTTCGAGAACTACTCCCACAAGCTGTTTGGAAGTCCATAACTGAGTTGTGTCTGTTCTTTCGTGATTTGACATCACGAAACATAAAGAGTGACGACATGGAGACACTTAACAATAACATCCCACTGATTTTGTGTAAGCTTGAACGAATATTTCCACCAAGCTTCTTCGACTCAATGGAGCATTTGCCTATCCATCTAGCCGACGAGGCAAGAGATGGAGGACCAGTCCAATATCGATGGATGTACCCATTTGAGAGGTACTTTATCAAACTGAATCAATTGTGTTTAATGTTTCATGAATTTTAACTAAGGTTTCATGCTTTCTAAATGAATTATTTCAATACAGATATTTAAGAAAGCTGAAAAATAATGTCAAGAACAAATCAAGCGTTGAGGGATCGATATGTAATGCATACTTAGTGGAGGAAGCCACTGCTTTCTGTTCCTATTATTTTGAGGATCATGTCAGTACGAAACATAGAGAGGTGCCTCGCAACTACGTTGGAGGATGTTCTACTAGTGGGGTAGAAGATCAATCAGACTTGCCTTCTGTATTCAAACTTGCCGGAACTGGTTTTGGAAAAACAACGAAAAGATCGTTGGATCCAAGGGAATATAGAGCTGCGCATCTATATGTACTCCATAATTGCGTGGAGATCGATCCATATATCAAGTAATCTTTTACAAATCAAATTATACGACTATTTAATGCAATGTGTGGTTCAAAGCAACTAATATCTCCTTTTCTATGAAGGGAATACGAATCACATCTCAGACACTCAAATCCATGGATAACTGACATGGACATTGACAAGAAAATGTCTACAGAATTCCCTGAATGGTTTTGCTCCTATGTGAGTCAAATGTTCACTAACATACTTGAAATTATTTACTTAATTACTATATAAGGGACATACAACTCCACAACTTGATAAGTATAAACTTCTGTGTGCTGTAGGTACAAAATTGTGTAACTGATCCTGTTATGTGGGACATTGCACGTTGACCTTCACCAATGATTACATCATATCATGGTTATTTGGTGAATGGTTACAAATTTCACACGATATCACATGGAACTCACAGAGCAACTATGAGTAGTGGGGTGTGCATAAAAGCGGGTAACTATGGGGACTCGAGTCAGACGGATTTTTATGGACAATTAGTCGAAGTGTGCGAGCTCACATACCCAGGATTACACAATAAGAAGGTCGTTCTCTTCAAGTGTGACTGGTTCGACACCTCTCCGGCCGGTACAAGGGTTGATACACAGTTCAATTTAGTGTCTGTAAATCATACGCGCAGACTTAGAAAATATGAACCATTTGTATTAGCCATTCAAGCTACACAGGTGTATTATTGTTCATATCCTAGTATGAACCAACAGTGTAGGGAATGGTGGGAAGCTTGTTCTATAAAGGCACGGGCCACTATCGACGAGTCTCGAGCGGATGTGTCTACGTTGGAGTCACCGTTTCAGGAGGATGATGACGCTCATGTGGTAACTACTGTTGATGTAGATGATATTACATCAGTTGCCCGAGACGGTGAACATGTAGAAATTGAAGATGATGATGACCACGTGGACTCTGATAATGTCCTCGAAACAGAAGAAGAAGATGACGAGGATGATGAATACCAAGAGGATGAAGCATCAGATGACGAAGAAGAAGATGAAGATGAGGAGGATGACTATGAAGATGAGGATGAGGAAGATGAAAATGATAACGATGAAGAGGATTCTCCTTAACACTTTGTGTAGAAAACTTAACACATTCGAATTTCAAGTTATTAATTATAAATGCAACATGTTATAAGTTCAATATAAACATTCTACGTATACGTGATATGTCTATCATGAATCTTATTTATCTATTTATTTTCAACATAATAGATGTCTTACTCTCGGCTAGAGGATGTGGGGACCCCTCGTGGTAGGGATACACGCCGATCACAGCTATCCCATGGACGGGGTAGTTCCCCGGGCTCATCCTCTGGATATGAGTCCGGGACCGGCGGTCTCAGCCACCATATTGGTGGCATACACATAGGCGGTCCGTCTTCTGGCTCTGACGGTGATGGTCAGTTGGAGCGTAGACCCACAGGAGACGTTGTTCTTTCTGTGAGTGAGTTGGGGTACGTAAATGCAACCACATCTTCAATTTTGACAATTATTTAATTAGTTATTCCAAAATCTAACATAAATCATTCTTAAATTAATTATGCAGGGGATTTTACCCGCATGCCGACCCGGCAGATTACATTTGGGAACTATTTAAGATAGTTCCCAACCCGACTGGCTACAGTTGGAAGCTCACGCCTGAGGACGTGAGACAGCGATATTGGGAGGAGTTTAAGGTTCGAAAATTTACTAAAACTTTCAAACTCATTCTTAATTATAACTTATAACTACAATTTCTAACATACATTTTCAATGCTAGAAAAAATTTACTTGGGAACCGGCACTCGATGCCAAGATTCGGGAGTTATGGTATAATAAGATCCGGGAGAGATATAAGGATTATATCTGCGGGATCAAGAGGAGGAGGAATGATCCGCCACCCAGAGGTGGGAAGCCTGGATGGTGGACTGATGATGTGTGGATGGGTTGGCTCGCGTACTGGTCCCGGGATGATGTTGTGGCCAAATCCCAGTCAGCGAGGCGCAACCGGTTGTCTGAGCCTCAGGGACCGGGTACTGGTCCTATCAAGCATAGGGGAGGGGCCAAGTCGGTCATGCAACGAGCTGAGGAGAAGGTACGTAATAATATATTTTAAATAATAATGGTAAGTATGTGGTACAATTTTAATTCATATACACATGTTTCAATGACACGATTCCATTGTGATCTGATGCATAGGGTCGTGAGCGGGGAGTAGCTCCGATTTCGTGCATGTTCGACTCCTTCCTGGACGAGCATCGATACGCGGACGGGACATACACCGATCCGAAATCTGAGGCGATAGCGGTAAGTTTTAATTTAAATCTAATATATATATATGTATTAGATTTTCAATATTTATAATATGTATATATACTAACAAATGTTCATTTCTCGTTTACATGCATGCAGACTGAGGTGTTTCGCCGTGCTGACGAGGAGCGGGCCCAGCTACCCGAGGGGGACCACGATGCAGTCGACATCAACGAGCTGTATCTGGAGGTTCTTGGCGGCCCGGACAAGAAGAAGAGGCTGTTCGGCACGGGAGGCGCGGCGAAGGCCTTGAGAGCTTCCAGATTCGGGGGATCCTCGTCCGCATCACGCCCATCCAGAGACGAGGTCGAGGAGCTGCGGCGCCGAGTCGAGGAGCATGATCGCGAGCGCCGTGAGTACCTTGCTCAGCAGCAGAGATTGGCTGAGCAGATGGCGGTCATGCAGGCTCAGCATGCCGAGATGATGCGCTGGATGCAGTCTCAGCAGGGAGGTGCACCCTTCTTTCCCTCTTATCAGCCTCCCCCGTCTGATCCCCCTCCCCAGTTTCCTCCTGATGATGACTACGATTCGTAGATGCTACTGATACATTTACTATTATTTTATTTTTTGGTTTGTCGTGGGATGTTACTGATACAAATATTTATTTTGTTCATTATATGAAATCCGCGTGCATTTTGAATTTCATTTGATTGGTTCAATTTTAAATTATTGTTCAATGTTGGATTATGTTTGTATTGTGTGTTATGACACGTTTTAGGTAATGAATAATAAAAAAAAGAAAATTAATTATTAAAATAAAAAAAAAAAATCTTACCTGGCGACGGACTGCAGTCCGTCGCTAGGTCAACGGTCAACGGTAGTGGGCGACGGACTGCAGTCCGTCGCCACTAACGACGGATTTAATCCGTCGTTAGCTTTCCGGCGCCGTCAACAGTGTCCGGCAGTTTCTAACGACGGATTTTAGTCCGTCGTGGCTAAAGACGGATAAATTCCGTCGTCAGTCCGTCGTTAGCTAACGACGGACTGTGTTTTCCGTCGTCCGGGGGGCTAACGACGATCAAAATGCAGACGGAAAAAATCCGTCGCCAGTCCGTCGCTAAGCCCCCGGGACGACGGATTTCGAGGGCTAACGACGGATTTTTCCGTCGCCAGAATGGGTTTTTTTTGTAGTGATCGGTAAAAACTGAGATTTGTTAGTAGTGTCGGCTCATTCATTTTTCAAAGAGGAGCGAAAGAACGGGTCTACAGGAACCATCGAAGAAGTGCTCCAACGTATCGCAGCCACGACTTTTACTTCTTTTTAATGCAATTATGAGCTATGAATCTTAAGATTAATATTGAATTCTATATAGAAAAAGATATGATACTACTTTCTAAGTAATAGAGAAGGATATTTAGGTAACATCTTAATTTTAAAATAAAATTATAAATGTATTTTATATAGGGAGAATGTGCATATGTTGGTCCCGAAAGAGCTAGATTGGTGTATGAGGGGGGGGGGGAATACACCAATTCAACCTTTTTCAGTTTTCTTGTTTTAAAGTTAAGTATAAGGTTTAAGCACACTTAATAGATAAGATAGCTTAGAGTAGTAAAACAAATCTTCTTGTCAGGAAGATTTAATCTTACTCAAATAATATCTTATGAGTGAAAACTATAATCAAGGATAACAAATACAGATTTAAACTTGATTAAAGTTGTGTGCGGAATATGGTGGTTAAATCTCTTTTTATTGTGAAATACGTTTTCTTTCTTGAAGTGATTATCGAACCAGTTTTGAATGCAAGAGTATGAAGGAGATAATGAAGAAGTAAATAAGAAATAAAGAGCACAAGCAGTTAACGTGGTTCGGGATAAACTTTCCCTACGTCCACGGCTCGATCAAATCTAGATCAAAGATCCACTAGCTTTCTTCTTTCTTTTTACTCGTTGAGTACGAGCCACAAGAGTTATCAAACCTAGATAATTTCTTGTGATTACAAATCTTTCCTCCTAAGATTGAAAACTACAATCTAGGATTATAACAGGATCAAATGTAGATCCTAACTTTGGGTTTTGTAAACACAGTTTTCCAGAAAGTAAACCTTCAACACAAGTAAACACTACAGAGAATTCTTGGATGATTGGAAGTGTTTTGAACGTTGAGAGCTTGGAGATTTTAGCGGAGTGATGGCTGTATGATGGCTTGAATTCTCGTTTTTCTTTCTGGAGGTGAAGGTGGTATTTATAGGACCTTTGCAGGAACTATCCATTGGAGAAGAAGACGTCCTTCTTCTTTGCATTAATGGCTGCATTAAATGCATGGCAGTGTTGTTGAGTCATGCGCTGCCAAATGAGAGTCTTGTTCCACCTTTCACGCGATTTCCCAGTGTATTGCCATACTGGGAATGATTCACCGTACTGGTAATTGATATTCTCGTATTTCATTCCTTAAAGCATGTTGTTGATGTGATAATACACTAAGTGGTTGACTTGTGACAATTTTAGGTATGTCGGCAGTCCACCGTAGTTATAGTGAGGAGCAGCTTGATCTTGATGTAGTAGTAGTTCGCTGTCTATCGAGCTGTTCCTCGTCTCTTTGGTTGACAATGTTAGATACTTTATATTCGTAGAGAAGTGACGAGCAGATCATTTTTTTTTGATAAAACGATCTGTTGCTTATGTTGACAGCAGGCTGGTGATGTCTTTTGAACGAGCTGCTCGTCCTTTTGTAATGGCAAGACGATCTGTTGTTGGATGAGCAGCGAGCTGTCTGTAGAACGAGTTGCTCAATCTCTTGTAATGAATTACAAGTATAGAAGCATTCTGTTCTTTTCATATAGCTATTTCTAGTCTAGAAATACAGATCGTTATAAGTCAGTTTGAAACTTCAAACTACTTTTACATTTGTGATCTGCGAAAGTAAATTCTAGAAATCAAAAACTAAAACAAGTAACAAAGACAGCGAGCTGCAAGTGTGTAGAGCAGATCGTTTTTAATACAAAAATGATTTGCTCGATGCATTTGAAACTAGTTGTCTATACAATGTAGAATATACTTGTTATCTTAGTAATCATTGTGTCTAGGATATCTTTTACTACAATAATACAAATCTTAAATTCAAAAGCGATCTGCTCCTTTTATACTTAGACATTCCATAATAGATGACAATGACTACAAGGTTTTCTTTGAGATCCTAAAAATTGACTACGTGTAGTTTCGAGAAACATCATCAAAACATAAATAAATCGTGGGGTTCCCAACAGCATATACCACCTTAAGGTTTTTAGTGAAGTACAAATCAGTCCTTATTGTTTCTTTTAGTGCAAATATATCCCTCATGTTCTTTACTTGATGCACATTATTTAATATTTATTGACGGATCTTTGAAAGAACGGCAATAGAATTTTCAGAAGGGTTTTTGTCATGATGGAGGCTTGTAAGAAGAATTGGTTGGAAGGATGTAGGCCTATTATTAGTCTTGATGGATGTCATTTGAAAGGTGTATGTCAAGGGGTCTTGCTTACTACAGTAGGATTAGATGGTAATGATCAAGTCGTGCCTAGGGCAGTTGTTAATAAAGAAAACACGATAAATTGGAGGTGGTTTCTATGTTGGCTAAGGCAAGAGCTTGAACTTACTGATGGAGCACATACTACTATCATTTATGATATGCAAAAGGTGAGTTAGTTTTTAATTATATAAAAAAAATATTCTTTATATACACGTAAATATATATAACAACACTTCTTATTATGTGCAGGGTTTACTTAATGCAGCTCAACGGGCACTTCCAAATATACAGCATAGGTGGTGTGCTAGACATATATATCAAAATTGGTCCAAGAAATATAGAGGTGATGAGCTAAAGAAAAGGTTCTGGATTTGTGCATGGAGTTCATTCGAGGAGGACTTCAAACATAATCTTACTAAGCTCGGTGCGGTTCACAAGAAAGCTGCTCAAGATTTACTCAAGTATCCTGTGCAGACTTGGTGTAGAGCATATCAAAGTAACAGGTGTAGTAGCTTTATGGTTGATAATAATATCTCTGAAAGTTTCAATTCATGCTTGATTGAAGCACGACACAAGCCCATAATGAGCATGTTAGATGCTATTAGAATCATTGCATTAAATAGGATAAAAGATAAGATGAACAAGTTTGATTCATGGTGTAATGAATGGTCTCCAGTTTCTATAAAAATGTATGAGAACATAAATGCTTCTTTTGGTTGTAGAGTGGTGTGGAATGAGGGATCGGGCTATGTGATAGGAGAAGGGGAAGATAAGCATACTTTGTTATTAGATAGAAGGATGTGTACTTGTAGGCAGTGGGATTTAACCGGTATACCATGTAAGCATGCAATAAGTGATATGCTTTATTCAAAAATAGATACCATGTCTTATATATACCAATGGTATCATAAATCCACTTACCAAAAGGTGTATCATCACACAATCTCGCCTGTGCCTGGAATCAAATTTTTTAACATTTCTCATGCATCAATTGAACCTCCACCACTTGAGAAGATGATTGGAATGCCTAAGAAAAAGACGGTTCGGGCTAGGAATGAAAAAGCAACATCTGAACATAAACTCTCTAGAAAAATGCAACACCAAGAGTCGGGTCACAATAAACATACTTGTGATCAAAGAGTTAATCAAGTAAACTCGATTGATCAATCGTTTAATTATTTTATATGTTTGACACTAACTTTTTTCTTCCGATTTCATATTAGTGGTTGGATCATCCACGCCTACGCAAGAAATTAGGCCCCCTAAATTGATAGCTAAAACACATCTTAAGGCTTCTAGGCCAATGACTGGAATAGGGTGTCATGTTGATTTAAACACTGGTCAAATTCTTTATTTATTTAATTTTAAATTTAACTTGTATATTGTGTGCTTGCAGCTTGGTTTAAATTCTGAAAGGCTAGTTAAAGAGGGTGAACAATTCATTCCGCATAACAGTGATCCCATTGTTAGGGGTGCAATACCTAATGAGAGAGCGATCAATGCATCCAAACATAGAGCAATTAAACTTAGAGATGGTCTAGAAGGGAGACTACCAAGCTCATTGCCATTAAACCTTCAGGCTTGCAGTGGAAAGGAACTTCATCAGTCACAACAAGAGAGTTACTAGAACAACGAGATAAAATGATGTCCGCAAAAAATGCTTCACAACAAACAACGAGATAAAATGATCTTAAATAGTAGTCTTTCTTATCTATTGATGAAATAGCACATTTTTTGTTAGTTTATAGTTCTGTCTAAAAAATATTGCTACTTTTGATGGAGTTTTATATATTTTGTACTTAAATTCAGGTTTATGAATTTTTATTTATTTTGTATTTAATTTAGGTTAGTCTACTAAAAGTACATTTCTTGCCTCTTATTTGTGTTCAGGTTTTGGTAAAATTTTCTTCATCCTTACCTTTAATTCCTTATATATTTTTACAATTTTGCTTATGGCTCATAAATAAAATTAGTGTAAAATTATTTTTAATTTATGTTTGTTGAGGAAAGAGTGAGAAAATATTAAATTCTAATTCAAGCTGAGTTTAGATAAAAAGAAAAAATTTAGTGCTTTCATGGTAACATCATGCACTTGTTGTCTAAAAATATATATAAATAGATGAAGCTAGAAACATTATACTACATGATTTTGTTTTACTTATTTATAATACAACTAGATTATATAAAAGAAACATGTGCATCAAATCTCACATGTTTAAGAGTAGGACCCACCAGAAAAAATAAATATAATTTTATTTGCAAACAATACTTTTCATCTGTTAGTCAATGGGGATAATATGCACCAAATTACAAACGTGAAGGATATAAATACACCAAAACAAAGGATAGAGACTTATTTATGATTCACTAAAAATCTTAAGGGGAATTTCCACCAACACTTAGTCATTTTATGATGTTTCCAGAAATGTTTCTCGCTGGCTACAAGGCTGAACAGATAGCTGATCCAAAATTCAGTAAATTATGGAGAGCCGAAAAAGAAAGGCAAGGGGAGATAGAGGCCAAGTTTGATGATGAAAAGGTTGAGACACCAGATGAAGATGCCGATGAGCCAACCAATCCAGTGTTCAAATTTTTCGAAAAGTTCCAGCTGACTGAGCCTCAAAATCTCACATGGCTTCATAGCAAAAATACGTCACAGTGGAACAAGATAGTTAAAGAATTCATCATGCAACATTATTACCTGCTCGAACAAGATGTACAAGGAGGATTAGTTGTTGATTTGTTCAGAGAATTCTTAAGCAAGCATAAAAATCAAACATTCATCGAGTATCTTCATAGAGAATCTGCTATGATGAATGTTTCTCTCACTGCCCCAAAGAAAACTAATTTTTTTTATCCAAGGATACCAGGAACAACGGAAGTTGATCACACTGCCATTTTGAATGCCATCAATCATTCTGCTCAACTTATGAATTATCCCATTGATTTCAATAATAAGGACTATAGAAGAGTATTCAATGGGATATATGCTAGCTTTGGTGTGCCTTCGGAACTAAGGCAAAAGGACATGGTTGAAAGGAGAAGAGCTCAGCTAGCTGAACAACAACATCGTCAATCTCAATTTGTTGAGAAGAAACAAAGCCAACCACCTCCACAACAATGAAGATGTCTTCTCTATTTTTGTTTTCAAACTTTTTCTAAAAGCAGCTAGCTGTCATGTACTTAATTTCTCTATCTGTACTCAGCTACTCTATCAATAAAAAGTTTGAAGTTCTTGGTTTTGAAAAAAAACCTGATGACAATATCTCTTTGTCCAGACAATATTTTTATGCTTATTATTTGATGATTTATATTTCTGCATTCCAACTGCCTGCTATGTTCAAACTGTTGTTTTCAACACTTACGAAAATTATAAGGTGTGGTTTCGACATCATCAAAAAGGGGATAATTGTTGGGAACCTCACGAATTTATTTATGTTTTGATGATGTACCTCGAAACAAAACTTAGTCATTTTATGATCTCAGAAAACCAAGTAGTCAATATCATCTATTAAGGAACAACTTAACTATAAAAGAAGCAGATCGTATAATTTACCACCTGTATTATTCTTGCAAAGCTTTCATGGACACACTGACCACTAAGATAACAAGTATTCACTAAGTTGTATAGACAATTAGTTTTAAGGTTTGAGCATATCGTTTTTAGTAAAAATAACTATTTGTCTCTTATTCTTACAGCTCGCTGTTTATGTATACTTGTCTTGGTTTTTGATTTCATTATCTCTAGAATTAATTTTTACAGATCACAATTGTAAAAGAAGTTTGAAGTTTCAAACTTACTTATAACGATCTGTCCTTCTAGAATTAGTTTAGAAACAACTACAATGTAAAAGGAACAGATGGGTAATTTAACTATCTGTCCTTATAATCAAGTTGTGACTAGGATAGAAGACTTCTATTATCACGCCCGCTTTCTACTAATTCTAGTAAAGCCGGGTAAACGTGACTATTGAAAGGATTAAGTAACGAAATGGAATAGAATAAGGGAAACTTGATGTTCTTCTCATATCATAAGTTGATGGTTCATCGTACAAGATTAATAATCAACATAACTAGAGTCATAAGCTCTTTACATATTACTACAAATTTAAAGAGTTGAATCTCGAGTCTATTACATATTTTTCTAGCAGCGGAAAGTAGGATCGTAAAATAAAGTCCTACGTGTATGATGACACGTAGAACCCCCAAGAGTCTGCTACTATGAGATACGATAAAAGCTCGACACAGCACCCACGTCTTCTTCATTCTTAACCTGCACGTTTAGAAACACATGCAGGGCTGAGTACAATTTGTACTCAGTAGACACGTGCCGAAATCGCACACGTACATATATAACTGTCAAGCCATTCTAAGTGATACATAGGGATTTTTGTCTCTAAAGCACCTATGTTCACAAAACAGTTCTTTTAGAAAGTTCTAGTTTGACTGCAGTCCTAGTGCTTTGTATTTAACCATATCTGAAGTTTCTATGTGCCAGGGAAGTGGCCACTTCCCGTAGACACTTGACCGGTCAACCTTTCGCTGACTCACAGTCCATTGTGTACACTAGTTCGAGTGGAGACGCTAACCCACTGGAACCCGAATTTGATTATAAATATAACAGATAGGCATCATACATAAAGCGAAAATATTTATGGCAAGACAGTGCTTTTGAAGATATCTCATTTCATTTTGAAAACATGCACACATATTTTTATAGAGTGAGAAAAAGCCTACTTGAATAGCTTTGGTTGTCGACTGTTTTGTTCCTGGACTGTAGTTCCGACCTTTCGCCGTAACTTTTAAATAGATCTCGGGTGAGATACATTACTCGAGTATATAAATAAACTCTAAGTGTAAGGAACTAATATCCTTGGCTAATTTGAATGTTTATTCTCGGGGCTTTAAAAATAAAACTCGACTATTATACGAGTCTAGACGTTGTATTTCTAGATGAGTCGTTTGATGCCTTCCAGATCACTTTATGATTCGGGAATTTAATTTACTCAACAATTGATTATTGGGTAATATAACTAAGGGTATTTCTATTTTAATATCTCGGTCCTTATATCGAGATAAATAATTTCTAATTAAGCTAATAAAGTCAAATTGTCACACTATAAGCGTGATTTATAATTTAATCGTCTCTTATGATTAAATCCTAATAAATCTATTAGATTCTAATTTAGTAAATAAATTCTAATTAATGAATTAAGTCTCCCAACTTAACTTTAAAATGCTATTCTTGGACCTAGCCCAATTTAATTAAATCTTGATCTATTAATATTAATAGTTAAGAACTAATTAATTAGCTCTTAGCCCATTAGTAATTTAATGAGTCCACTCCTTTAATTAGCATAACCCAATTACTAAATCTAAATGGCCCATTCAAAATTAATTAAATTTTCAGCCCAATAGCTGGTTAGACTTGGCCCTATTTATTTTAGAACCCGGTCCGTTAACCCGGCCCAAAATCCGGCCCAGGTTCTAGGACCTTCCATTCTAACCCTACTCTATTCTCTTCTACACTTCACCCACGCCAAAACACCTCCTCTCTCGCCCTACCCGTTTTTCTCGATTCTTGCTTCTCCCCTTCGAGAGCATCACTGCGTCGCCGTCGCTCCAATTGACCAGCTGTAGCGACGTCCCTCCTTCCTTCACGGGGTGCGGCAGTTGCCGTTCTCCTTCACCATGTGTCCGTCTCTCTCCACCTCTGCTCGTCACGTCCAGGAGAAAACCTTACTGAGGCCTCACAGTCGCCATAGCTCCGACGAGCAGCTGTCCCCGATGCATCTTACGCCATTAATTCAGGCGAGGCAGACTTTCCTCCTTCCTTATTTGATTTTTTTTTCCTTTTACCGATTTTCATTTTATGGTTTAATTGAAATCTGCTCTCTTTTATCTTTTATATGCATATATATATATATATGCATATTTTTTTTAGTTATAATCTGGTGGGGGATTCTGATAGAAAATCTTCACATTCTAGATTGGTTTTCTCTCTTCCTCTGCGTCTCCACCTTCTTTTATAACCGGCGCTTGGCTTCGTCTCCTTGGTGAACCTCATTGGTCTCGCTTTACAAAGGTGGTTCTCTGTTCCATTCAGTTATGTATGTTTTAAATCTTGTGATGAAACACCCTAATTCTAATAATAAATAAATAAACTAAATCTTTTGTTAAAACTTTTGAAAAAAAATGGAAAATTCTTCATATATTTATTTTTCTTTATAATAATAATAATAATAATAATAATAATAATAATAATATGAGAAATTAATCTCAATTAAAACATTTGAAACTAAACCAAACATAGGAATACTTTCAATATACATACATATCATGATAACGATATTTCATGATGCAGATGTCGTAATATATAATCCGACCAAAACTATAAGTCAACATTTTAAAACATTTCCAAAATAAGAAGTACTTAGTATGCATGCGGAAACATAATATATAATAACTGGTACGTCATTCGACACGCCACGCATCTCCGAACTCAAGTACCTGAAAATGTTAATGTGGGGTATGAGCATACATAAAGTATACTCAGTGTGGGATTTTATGCTAACATTGTCCAAGTTAATAAAACGTAAGCACATATGGTACCATGACATAACATAACTGATTCGCACTGTGAATAATCAAGGACTGTGACGTCCTGAACCCTATTTACGGGATCCTGGCGACATAACATAAATATTGCGCAATAACTGAAGTGAGAGCGAAATGAGACAGTTTTAAAACAGCTCTTACTCATCACCAACTGATTTCATAATCACACATACGGCTAAACACATAATATTAAAATGGACAATAATAATCAACTGCATACTGAATTAGATCACCACACCTTAACCTTAAACTTGAACTGAAAGTCGAACAATTAAAATATCACCAACGTCTTAGTCGCGCCGCACCTAGTGGTCATATAGTATTAAAATACATTAATGAAAGTCTATAATTAACTTAAAGAAATTTTTAATTTTTTTATACATATGTATTTCTCTTTTTATTCATTTATAAGTTTATTTTCTAAATCTTAAATTTTTAATTTTATTAATTTAATAAATTAATTTTATTATTAAACTAAATTCCTAAATCTAATTTAAACTTCTTATTATTACTACGTAGAAGTATTAGTTCATTAAAGAAAATTAAGTATGAAATAAGCTACAATTATTTATTAATTAGAAATTTGGTAGAATGGACTCCTTAGTCATTATACATTAATATCATTATACTCATTATTAGTGGAAGGCCCTATTTAACTAATATATACATCACTAAACATTTTAAAAATTAATTAGCTAAGCCCAAGTGCCCAACTATCTACTAAAATAGTCCATACTTAAAATAAATCACAAGCCCACCACCTATTTACTATGCAATATATTAAACCTTCTCTACTATGTCACTGCCATACCAAACGCAGCAACCAAATAAAATCCCTACATCATTCATCTTCTTCCCTTAGTTCCCAGAAACACACACCTTCACTCCTCTCTTCTCCACTCCCTCTCTGTTTTCTATCTCCCTCTCGTTCTCTCTACTCTCTGTTCCTATACTCTATTTCCTCCTTCCCTCTCTCTCTCTCTTTCTCTCTCTGATTTTCCTCTCAGTCTAATCGAGCTCTCCCTCTCTGTGTCTCTATCTCTCGACTCGCAGCTATTCTGGGTCGGGGAGCTCACCGGAGCTCCATTGCCGGTGAACTCAAGGTAATTTCCTAATTCTAATTCTTTTCGTTTCTTTTCAGATTTTGTATCATGCATGTTCTTATTTCATCTTCTGATTAGGATAAGTTTTTAAGGTTGGACTAAATCCCCAGAAATTGAAGTCTAAATTCGAAATCTCTATTTTCTTTTCTCATTCTTGTTGGTCTCTGTTTGGATTTTGAGATAGAGAGTAAATCCTATATTAATTAATATTCTCATAATTTGATTCCATTGGTTAATGATTTTTTTCTCGTTTGTTTTGGATTCTGGCTGAGGGAGGGTTATGGCTAGGTTGTAGATTTCTTCGGTTTATGGTTGGAAAAAGGCTCCAGCTTTGAAGCGGAGTTGGTTCTGGAACTTTTGGTTTCGTAATCTAAAAATAAGGACTAAATTTCGAAAAGTTCACTACTTATGTCGGAATTTAAAATGCGGGGTATTACATCTATACTTGAAGCCATCACAAGAGGAAGAACAACTGGAGTTCAAATCTCCAGCAGCCCGCTGTCCAAAAACAACAGGTTGTTCTATCAAAATCGATATGTCCCTCATTTTTCCTCTACTATCAAGATGTGTTCAACATAAAGTTATAAATGTTAATTGAGAATCAAACCAATTAACTTGAGGAAGAACAACTCGACACACAGCAAACTGCTATACAAAAAGCGAACGAGCTGGTCCACACAATAACTATGGTGGACTGCCGACATACTTAAATTTGTCATAAGTCAACCACTCTGTGTATTGTCAGATCAAAAGCATACTTTAAGGAATGAAGTATGAGAATATCAAATTTGCAGTACGGTGAATCATTCCTTGTATGACAATACACTGAGAAATCGCGTGAAAGGTGGAACAAGTCGCTCATGTGGCAGCGCGCAAAAACACTGCCATGCAATTAATGCAGCCATTAATGTGACGAAGAAGGACTCTTCTCTCTCTAACGGATAGTTCCAGCAATGGTCCTATTTATACCACCTTCACTTCCAGAAAAGAGTACGAGAATTCAAGCATTAAAACCGCCATTACTCTGCTCAAAATTCTTCAAGCTCCCAACGTTCAAAACACTCTTTTACTAGTCAAGAATTCTCTAGAGTGTTTATTATTTTTGAAGGTTTATTTTCTGGAAAACTGCTTACAAAACCTCAAGTTAGGATCTAGTTTTGATCCAGTTGTAACCCTAGATTGTAGTTATCAATCTTAGGGAGAAGAAGTGTAATCACAAGAAGTTATCTAGTTTTGATAATTGTTGTGGCTCGTACTCAACGAGTAAAAATAAAGGAGAAAGTGTAGTAATTTTTGATCTAGTATTTGATCCATCAGTGGGCGTAGGGAAAGTTTATCCCGAACCACGTTAACTACTTGCGTTCTTTATTTCTTGTTTACTTCATATTCATCTTTTTCATACTCTTGCATTCAAAACAGTTGTGTTAAGATCTACGAGTAAGAAAACGTTTTTCTCATTAAAAAGAGCATTAACCACCAAATTCCGCATACAACATTAATCAAGATTAACTTGCAATAGTTATTCTTGGTGATTGTTTATATTCACATAAGGTCATATTTGAGTAAGATTAAATCTTTCTAATAAGAAGAAATATCTTGCTACTCTAAGCTATTTTATCTACTAAGTATTTGTTAGGGTTTGTATACCTCAAAGCATGCTTTATACTTGGACAACGTATCAAACCTGATTTCAATTGCACTTTAATGAGAATAAATGTTTCTATTATTGGTTTGTTATATCTATATTATATATTATATATATTGAATAACAAACAAGTCCATTTATTACAATTGTAGACTGTGTGGTGGATCGATGATCGCGGAAGGTAACATAGTCGGCTCCTTTATAATATAAAGTCACAGTCTAGACAGACTTGGACAGTCTAGTCGGTAATGGCTGTGATATCACTTCGATGCGGCTGACCTTAGCTTGCAGAATGATGTCGGTATGTATAAGCGGTTACACATGCTTTGCATATACATATTGAGAGGTTTCACAGTGAGATAAGTTCTAACGTATTGATACTTAGAATGAGAGATCTCGAAAAAAGTTAATTTTATTTCTTAATCTGTGACGATGACATTAGTATAGGCGATTGATTATACGCTGCTTTGATTCATCAATACTTGCGAGTTTTTCGTAACTCTATACAGTGATGTTTTGGGTGGTAGTCGTCGGCTTAGCCAGAAGGACTCGATTGTCAATCGTACAGAATCGCATCTCGGTGACACGAGTTGATTTAATCCGCGTGAGGCGTTCAGAAAGGTTTATTACATGAGAAGCCCGGCCGGCTGGAATTTATTCCATGTGTAATATTAAAGGTCTAAACCGAATTCACTCACGAATAAATATATTAATTATTTTGAGTTGTCAGCAAACTCAATTAATTAATGAATTTAGAAATCTTAAACGCGAGGGAATAAATTAACGAACAAGGATTACGTCCGAAATTCGAATGAATATAAACGAGTTCAATATTTATCCTATAGTGGAGTCGAGAAATATTTATAATAGAAACTGCTCTTTATTGCATTTACATGGAGTAATTAATTGGGGGACAATTTAATTTAAATAAATTAATTTAAGTCTAATGGTTGGGTCGGACCAATTAATTAAATCTAATTGGGCCCAAAAGGAGACTTGAAAATTAATTTAATCTAATTATGGATTTGTCCAAGCCCATATTAATTTTAAATATAATTCAAATTTGAATTTGAATTATTGTTGTAACTGCAAGAGATAAAAAGGGAATAAAATATCTATTATTTGGGGTTTAATTCATTCTCCTTGGAAACCCTATTCTAGCCCAAGAGACTATATAAAGAGAAGAGAGAGAGAGGAAAGGGGCGTGTATTACACACCTGGAACAGAAACTGGCATCTCCCCCTAGAGAGTTTTATTTCTCTTATTTCTTGAAAATAATACAGTATATCACGCTGTGTATTTTCATCTTCTCTTCTCTTTACTTCTAGATAGATTCGCCCACACAATATTCTAGAAAATAGTAGGGCCATAGAATAGAAGTTCCTAAGGTCGGATTGGAGGAGTTGAAGATTGTAGATCCAAACGGAGTGGATTGCGGATCGTTGCTAGCGATTCAAATCGCTTCTCCACGAGCGGAGGATTTGCGTAGGAGGAGGTATAATTTTAGATTCTGCTTTATTATATTCTCTTATGTGTTAAGAATTAATTATTTGTATGGTTAATTAATCTATGGATCTTGCGGTTAAGTGAGCTCCTCATACGGGTTCCATCAGTGTGCTTAAGCCTTATATCCTAATATTAAAAACGAGAAAACCCTAAAAGTTTTAATTGGTGTATTCCCTTCATACACCACTCTAGCTCTTTCGGGACCAACAAGTGGTATCAGAGCAGTGGTTCATTTTGATCATTGTTTCTGTTTCACAAGAGTTAATCTCTGTGTGGTCATCTTGGATAGATCTTGAAACGTTTTCACAGCATAACGCATTTGCATTTATCTAATCATCTGCTTAAGTTATGGAAGGACAGATGGTACGTGCATGCGAGGACTTTTCCATCACGGGGTACGATGACTGGAGCTTCAGAATTGAGATGTGTTTGCGCGCTCAACACATCAAAATGTGGAAGGTCATCACAGATGGACCCATCAAAATTATGAACAAAGGAAGCGCATAAATTAAAGATGGAACTGGATCTACTCCTTCTTTGATCATAGTTGAGAAGGAAAAGACAGTTGATGAATACACTGCGGAAGAGAGAAAAGAAGCTAGACTTGATGACTATGCCAAGGGACTAATCTCAAGCACAGTTAGAGGCATATACTTGGCCAAAATCAGACATCTCAAAATAGCCAAGGAGATGTGGGACGTGCTAAAGGAAATTAGTCTTAGGTCGGATATAATTCAAGAAAACAAGCTGTCTATAGTATGTAACAAATTCGAAGAGTTCAAGATGAAGTCAGGAGAGATAATAGCTCAAATGAAGAACAGGTTCACTGAAGTTCTCATTGAGATTGCCATGATTGACAAGAACAAGTATTCTCAACGGGAGAAAAACTTGAAAGTCATTCGAGCTCTACCTGCTAGCTAGGAAATCTACTTAGCCATGCATCCCATGATGCCATAGTTCAATTCTCTAACCACTGATTCTTTATTTGATTTACTAACTGGAAATAAGTACGAAATTAATCGTATTCATGGTTCATCTAACTCCTCTTCTAGTAAATCATCTGCCGCAGGGAACAAAGATAAAGAAACAACCTTCAAAGCTAAGGCAAAAGACAAGGAAGCAACCAAACAAACACCAATTATTGTTGTCAAGGAATCATAGAGCTCAGATGATGAGAATTATCCAACGAAAAATTATTTCGAGGAGTACTCTCTCATGGCGAAAAGATTCCAAAGAATGGAAGTGAGAGCCAACAGATACAAACGACTCTACAAAGAAAATAACAACAAAAACTTCAAAGGAAAAGATCGATCTGGTGATCGACCTGATCGTAAGAATGAGGTAAAATCAACCTCATATGTTAAAGCTGACATCTCCGAATATTTTGCTTTAAGTGTGGCAAGAAGGGACACTTCAAGATTGACTGTCCCAATATATCAAAAGCAGAGAGAGATGAACTTCGTGACAAAAGAGACAAAAAGCTCAAAGAGCAAAGAAAAGCTATGCTAGCTGAAGAACAATCATCTCCAAGCCATCTATCAGACAACTCATCCAAAAATGATGAACCATTTATAGCTGATGAAGTTGAAGATGAATGAGACGAGTGTCTCATGGAACATGACAACGGACTCGACAATCAAGAGGTAAATTGTCAAGATTCTATTTCTTCTAATCCTCATGTATATGATTCTCGTGATAAAGAAGAAGAAGAAGGTGAAGATGACCTGTCAATCGAAGACTTCACCAAACTCATGGAAGATCATGCAAGATTGAACAAAATGTTCAAACATGCAATAAAAGAGAATGGAAGAATGGCAACCACCATTCAAGATATGAAGGACATTAGCAGCGCATTCAATGACCGAGAGAACGCTTTGTTAAAACAACTCAAAAGCAAGAGCGAGGAGAATTACACCTTGAATGCTAAAATATCTGATCTAATCGATCGGGAAGCTTCTCCTCAACGCAAGATCGATGATTTTAGTGCCATGATCAACCACTCAATGCACAAAAAGGAAGATCAAATTCAACTTATCAACGATATGCAAAGAAGGGCTGCAGATCGTAGTCAACTTGGATTTGATGGAGTTGACATAGGTCCACCAACGGGCAAGTTTGTTAAAGAAAAAGGGAAAAACAAAATAGTTAATCTCAACAACAACAATTTGAGACAACCTCAAGCTATTTTGATCAAGGAGCAAACGAACCATCAACAAAAAATCCATCGGCAGCAAAAATATACTACTCAAGGAGTTGGGTACCAACAAAGGAAACCACCTGCTAGGGGTAAAAATCAACTTGGACAAAAGTTCAATCAACAACGAGATGCTCCCTCGCTCAACCAGAGAAGACAGCCACCTGCTCCCACCAAACCATCTGCTCCTAAGAGACAAACTGCATTAGCTCAACCACCTGCTAAAAGGAAACAAATAGTTTACATTGACTTCAGTGGAAAACAGATAGGCCATCACAAAATGTTTCCATTATTAGACAAATTTGGGTTCCAAAAGGGACTTTGTCTACTAACAAGGCACCCTCTATCAATAGGGTAGCTAAGTAATTTTTCATTGCAGGATAGGAGATCGATGAGAAGAAAACACACAGCTCGGGGTGTGGTGTGGATACTTGATAGCGGACGCTCAAAGCATATGACGTGCAACAAAGATTTGTTGATCAACTATAAGGAGAGCATTGGACAAACTGTTACCTTTGGAGGAAACTCTAAAGGATATACGAAGGGTTATGGTGATCTCCAAGTTGGTAACACTATTGTTCTCAATGTATCATATGTTGAAGGATTAAATCATAATTTATTCTCTATTAGTCAATTGTGTGCTAATAATAAGATAGTAGAATTTACAGCTAACAAGTGTCTGTGAAGAATTTGGAAAGAGAAGAAATTCTTCTTACCGGGATTTTGCAGGACAGGTTATATATCGTACAATGGGACGAACAAATTGAAACCTATTTAGTAACAAAATCAAGCAGAGAAACCAGTTGGTTATTGTTTCAGCTAAAATTGTTCGAGTCGCTCGTAATTTAGAACGAGGTCATCTAGCAATAGTAAGTCAACCCAAGTCGTATTCTCAAGGAAGACTTAGTAGGGCAATTTGATTCTTTGTTCATAAACGGAAAGCAATAAAAAAGATTTGATTTGAAGTTTTAAATCTAGGCAAAGAACGTAAATAAGAAACGCAATTTAAATCTAATCTAAGAAAGCGAATTAAATCTAATCTAAGAAAACAATTTATATCTATTCTAGGAAAAAAAATAACTTGGAACTTGAATTCAAAAGGAACACGAAAAGAAATCTGGAAATCGAAAATGGAATAAGAAACCAAAAGCATAAACGATTGAACGATCGAAGCGATAAACGAGATGAGAATAAATAAAAAGGAAATGAAACGAACTTGAATTAAGAATTGAAAAGGTTTTGAATCCACAACGAAATTCTGGAAACGAAGCACGAAATGAAGAATGTTGCAATTGGCTAACTTGAAAACGAAAACAATGCGAAGAACTATCTAAAATTCTAAGTCTCGACCCTAGAACACGGGATCGAGACGTGCCCATCGATTTGCGAGAAGTTCATGTTGAAGTTTTATCCGTATCATAAAACTCAAGCGGTACGTACTAAGATAATTGAAAATAGTGCAAACAATTTTGTATTGCGAAAAAAGTTTTGGACTGTTCACGTTCCTATAACAATATTAAATGTGTTTGGTCATGATAGATGCATGACAAGCAATGCACTTTGGGCGGGAAAATGCAAGACAAGTGATTTGACTTTAATATAGCACGTAATAGATTATTCTTATATATTTTTTCATTATGTCATGATTCTAATTTTAATATTTCTTATCATTCATTTTTTGTTTGCATTATTATCGCAAAAAATGAGTAAATAACAGTTAATTAATATAATACAAAGTTAGTTAACCTATAAAATTGTCACGCCCGCAATTCACTAAGGGTAGTAAAGTCGGGGAAACCGTGATTTGGGAAAGGATTAAAGAAGTCGGGATTGAAATAGGGTGAGGAAGCAAGGATGAAACTTGAACAACAATCTCATAATGAGTCGAATAACTCATCGTACATGATTAACACAAACGGACTTGAGTTTAAGGCTCGATACATAACAACGTAATATGAAGGAACTGAAATCTTAAGTGTAATACATAATGATCTCGAACTAGCAGAGGAAAATTTCTTGGATCGCTAAAAGCTCTACATGTGTGAAGACACGTAGAACCCCCAAGAGTCAACTAATAAGATGTCGACAAAAAGCCCGAACGTAGCACTCCTCCTTCATCATCGCTCAACCTGCACATTTATAAATATATGCAGGGCTGAGTACAAATTGTACTCAGTAGACACATGCCAAAATCGCACTCATACATATATAATTGTCATGCCATTGTAAGTGAAACATAGAGATTTTGTCTCTAAAGAACCTATGTTCACTAAAATCCATTTGTGAAATCTTAAAGTTCGATCGATCTAAGTTCTTTAGTAATCTACCATATCTGTAACTTCTTCTTCTTCTTCTTCTTTGTGTCGGGAAGGTGGCCACCTTCCACGAACACCTTGACCGGCCAACCCGCTCGATGACTCATGGTTACTTTGTGTACACTAGTTCAAGTGGAGACGCTAACCCACTGGAACCCGAATTCGATTTCATAATTAT
>JAPKLX010000098.1:460839-482285 GCA_026898415.1 Leonotis leonurus
TTTCATAATTATAGTTCGAGTGGAGACGCTAACCCACTGGAACCCGATTTCGATTCTCTTAACTTAACTAAGCAGATAGGTATCATACGAAAATCATAAACATTTTATGGCTGACAATACTTGAAACATAATTTTCAGTTCAAATGCTTTTTGAAATGAAACATAAACTGATACAACACACATAATTTTTAGTTGTATAAGAAAGCCTACCTGGCTCGCTTCCTCTTCTAATTAAATTCGACCTTCTGGCTTAGTACTTCCTCCCAGCGTAATCTTAATCGAGTTTACGAGGTGAGATACTCATCTGAGTATATATATTATTTTCTACTTTGAAATGACATCCTTATTATTACAAGAGTTGTTCTCAATTCTTAACTCGACTAATATTCGAGTGCTTTAATCTTTTCTCAAAAAAAATGTTCTCTTAGGATTTCAAGCCAAGCTATAATTTATTTAAATCCTAATTTATTTAACTCAACTAATCTAAAAATTCTTACTTTACTCTTGTATTGGACTTTAGCATTATCTAGTACATAATCCATCAATTAATTCCAAGTGCGAGAAATTATTATCCTTGGCTAATTTGAGAGTTTATTCTTGATCTTTGAATCGAGCTAGAAAATTTTTAATTAGGCTAATTAAATCTTAATTATCATACTCTAAGTGTGATTTATAATTTAATCATTTCTTATGATTAAATTCTAATCGATCAATTAACTTCTAATTTAATAGTTAATTTCTAATTTAACTTCAAGATTTCATTCTTAGACTTAGCCCACTTAATTAAGTCTTGATCTATCAAAATGCTAGCTAGCTCATTTAAGTTAATTAAGTGAGCCCAATTACTAATTAAATTAGCCCATCATTAACTTAATAAAATTTGGCCCAATGCTAACTAATTTATTTGGGCCCTTAAGGGTTAAATTTTCGGCCCACTATTAATTGAATCCGGCCCGCAAGATAGACTCGACCCATTAGATTTAACCCTAAACTATCCTAACCCTAGACACAACACACTCACAGTTCTCTCCTTCGTCTCTCTCGACTGTCTCTGTTCTCTCCTGCTTCTATCTCTCGTTCCTTTTCTCCCTTCTCCACTCTCGATGGCTGCCCTCTCTTCTGTTCTCTCGATGCTCTGTTCTCTCTGCCTCGGTTTTCGATTCCCATACCTCTCGCCTCTCGGATTCTGTCGTCGTCTCTCGCTGCTTCTGGAGGAAACTCACCGGAGCACATCCCGCCAGTCGCCGTCGCGTGCTCACAGGTAAATCATCTTTCTCTTCTTTTACTCGATTTGGAATCTGCATGTTAAGTTCTAATTGTTTTTTCTAAAATTTTACAATCTTCCTAACTCCCTCTCTTTGATTCTTCCTCTCTCTCCCTCTGCCCGGCGGATTTCTTCGCCTGAATCGGCGAAACTTATCACCGAGAAGCAGTTCCAGCAACCTCCAGGTACTTCCCAACCTTTCTAATTTCTTTCTAGTTTTGTAAACCCCAAATTTTCCTTATTTCATTTCTATCTCTTCGTGTTCTAATTTCCTTTTAAATTGTGGTTTAGAAACTGGCAAAGTTTAGTTCAAAAATAGATTCAAAATCTGGAATATCCTCTGTATTCTTTTTTTTTCGATTTTGTTTGGGTAAGGTGGGAGTCAAAGTTTTAAGCTTCATGATGTGAAAATCTGAATAATAAGTTAAGGGTTCTTTTCTTGTTCTAGGTGGAATGGCCATTCGAAGAGGAACTCGCCTGAGCTCCCCCGCCAGCCTGCTGCTATCGGCTCCTCACAGGTAAGCTTTAAATCTTTTTTTTTTTTTTTCAGATTGTGTAATATGCATGTTCTTATCTCTTTGTGGCTGGGTTATTTATTCTAGAATTTGTTTAGGAAGAAATCTCTGATTTGTTTTAAGTTTTAGTTATGCTCTGGTGAATGTATACTATGTGGTTATCCTGATGAATCTGACTTTCTTTTGATCGACTTGGTTTGAAAACTAAAGCTCCTCTTAAGTTCATGTTCAGTTGGTATTTGACTAATAGAGTTATTAGTGTAATGCTTCTTGTTTCCTTCTTGATGGACTATGGTCTGAATTGCAAATATTACTCTAATGTTGTTATGTGTTTTTAACTACTGACTTACATATTTTAATTACTGAAGTTTCATAAAATAGTTGCAAGTCACTACTCTTGGGTCTATGTGAGTTGGTTTCTACATTGATCCAAACTTATACTTAAAGCTCACTGTTCTTTTAAAGTTATCTTCTGGAATGCCAACTTGTTTTCTAAATTCTGTCTATGTTCTGAATCTGAATACTTAAACATAGCTCTATGTTCTAAAGCCTGTAAATGGTGTTGGAATTTTTTTTTCTGGATTGATAATATATATATATCTATATATATCTCTTTTCTGAATCTTTGTATAAATATAAGAATATGTTCTGGATCTATGTTCTGATATGTTCTGAATATATTCTGGACATGTTCTGAATCTATTCTGAATCTATGTATAAATATAAATGGTGTATTAATTGTTCTGAAATCTGAAACAAGAGAAGCCCTAAGTTCTGAAGTCTTCTAAGTTAGCTAGAAGTATTTGGCATGCTTTGTCTTTAGTTGAGTCTTAAGCAATAATTGTCTAATCTTGAAGTTGAGTTTCAGTTTAGAGATAAACATAAATCTCTACCTGTAAATAAGTTCTAACAGTTGCGCATATATACTTCTAAAGCATAGTATTTTCAGTTGTTTGTTTACCTTAGTGGACTGCTTGTGTTGATTCGGTTTGGACAGAGCTTCCTCTAAACTCTTTCTCCTCTTCTAAGCATTCTAAATGTTAAGTGTTGGTTTGTGAACTGTAAACTGATCGAAGGTTTGAAGGATGGGTATTTATAGGAAACTGACAGGTTTTGTGTTAAGTTTCTTTCTTGGAGATGTGGTGTGATGTTAATTCCTAATCTTCCTTATCTGACAGGTTACAGAGGTGATAGAGTGCTCAACCCCTAGAATGCTCTCTCTCTCTCTCCCCTACCTTTCTCTTTGTTCGAGAATGTAGGCTGCTCTTAATGTGTTGAGGAAAAGTTAAAACTGTCAGCAATGGTTCTGTTTCTCCTAATTGAGCTGCTGTCACAAGCAACCTCTTATCTCTCTTCTACAGTGTTTGCAGCTTTCTACTATTCTGTCATTTCCTTTGTTTTGGACAGCCGTGTACTAGTATATATTTTATTTGATTTGCTTAGAAGTGTTGCTGTGATATTACTGTTGTTGCTTAACTTTTGGGTAAAGTTTCTATTTATGTGCAGGAAAGAGTGTATGCAGCTGTCTTCCTTGACTTGGAGCCATGCTACTCTCTCATTTATTTATTTCTACCATTGTAATAGGACATAGTATTACAGAATCTGATTTGATCTTCTCCTTTCTAAATCTGCAGTCCCAGATATGTACAGTAGGTTTCCTATTTTAATACTTTGGTCATACTTGTAATATAATAATAATATTCTAATAGATTTTATAAGATCTTTTCTTCAAATTTGATATCTACTTTCTGTATGAAATCTGAAATGCAGATTTCCATCTCATCTTTTAATCGACTATATATATATATATGTACATATATAAGTTTTGTTATTTTATCATTTATTTACTTATTTTATGTGAATAAATAATTATCTTCAATATATCTTGCTTAATCGAGACTAGAAAATACAAAATTCTTCATAGCATAGCATTTTAGTATTTAAGATATTACTAGTTAATTATATACAAACTTCTAAGAAGTATATAATTATTTTCTAATTGGCTATATAGTTAATTCTTCAAATACTAACTTCCATCTAATAATTCTAATTAACTTATCAATTGGTTATCTTATAAGTTATAATTTGTATCTAATTACTGAGTATGCATCTCAAGAATATACTTGCATCGTCTTTTTGAATAATTATATTATTCCAAAATAACTCACACGATCTCTATAATTGCTTTTTAATTATAAGTTACACGAACAAGAGTCACTAACATCTATTAGCTAATCGATATTTCAGTTTTTATAATGAAATTTTCTTATCCCGATTTTTAATACATAAATACTACTAGTAGAATAGCGGGATATTACAAAAATAGAGATTTTTGGTTAAATATTATAGTGTATATATATATATACTACTAGAAAAACACACATACATAATGCTTTTTAACCATTATGTATGTGCGATAAAAACTGTGTTAAATTTGTGTGTTATCTATAATACCTATTTTAGATAACGCTTCTGAACCGTTATGTATGAGCGAAAAGACGCACATACACAACACTTTTTAACCGTTATTAAAAATCAAAAAGCGTTATCTATATATTATTTACATGATATGTAATACCCCGTCTTTTAATTATCGAAATAAACGATATTCGAACGCGAATATTATTTACATATTGAACATTTTAGTTAATTAAGGAGAATTTAATCTAGTGAAGAGGAGTTTTGGTTTAAAATATCAAGTATCTATAGATTATTTGATTAAAATCTTAAGAAATATTAATATTAAGGAGATGTGTTATATTCTTTGCTCGTTGAGCTTTTTGTCTCTTTTGGCACGAAGCTCATCTCTCTCTGCTTTTGATATGTCAGGACAGTCTGTCTTGAAATATCCCTTCCTGCCACACTTAAAACAAGAATATTCGGAGAGATCAGCTTTAACATATGAGGTTGATTTTACCTCGTTCCTTCGAGCAGGTTGATCACCAGATCGATCTTTCCCTTTGAATTTTCTGTTGTTGTTTTCTTTGTGGAGCCTTTTGTATCTGTTGGCTCTCACTTCCATTCTTTGGAATCTTTGTGTCATGAGAGAGTACTCCTCGAAATAGTTCTTTGTTGGGTAGTTCTCATCATCAGAGCTTGATGATTCTTTAACAACTATAGTGAGAGTTTGTTTTGTAGCTTATTTGTTTTTCGTCTTTTCTTTGAAGGCAGTTTCTTTGTCATGGTTTCCTGCAGAAGATGGTTTGCTAGAAGAAGAATTAGATAAACCATGAATACGATTGATCTCATACTCATTTCCAATAAGTAAATCAAATATAGAGTCAGTGGTAAGAGAGTTGAACTCTGGTATCATGGGATGCATGGCTGAGTAAATTTCCCAAGTAGCAGGTAGAGCTCGTATTACTTTCAAGTTTTTCTCTCGTTGAGAATACTTATTTTTGTCAATCATAGCTATCTCTATCAGAACTTCTGTGAACCTGTTCTTCATTTGGACTATGGTCTCTCCAGACTTCATCTTGAACTCTTCAAATTTGTTATAAGCGATAGACAACTTGTTTTCTTGAATGATGTTTGATCCAAGGCTAATTTCTTTGAGCACGTCCCATATCTCTTTGGTTGTTTGGAGATGTCTGATTTTGGCCAAGTATATGCCTCTTACTGTGCTTGAAATTAGTCCTTTGGCAAAGTCATCAAGTCCAGCTTCTTTTGTTTCTTCTGCAGTCTATTCATCAATTGTCTTCTCCTTCTCAACTATGATTAACGAAGGAGTTGGACCAGTTCCATCTTTTATCTCAGCGCTTCCTTTGTTCATTATTTTAATGAGTCCATCAGTAATGACCTTCCACATTTTGTTGTGTTGAGCACGTAAACATATCTCGATTCTGAAGCTCCAGTCATCATACCCTGCGATGGAGAAATCCTCACACGCACGTATAATCTGTCCTTCCATAACTTCAAGTAGATGATTAGTTATATGCAAGTGCAATATGCTGTGAAAACATTTTCAAGATCTATCCAAGATAACCACATAGATATTAGCTCCTGTGAAATAGAAACAACGGTCAAAATGGACCACTGCTCTGATACCACTTGTTGGTCCCGAAAGAGCTAGATTGGTGTATGGGGGGGGGGGGTGGGGGAATACACCAATTCAACCTTTTTCAATTTTCTTGTTTTAAAGTTAAGTATAAGGTTTAAGCACACTTAATCGATAAGATAGCTTAGAGTAGTAAAACAAATCTTCTTGTCAGGAAAATTTAATCTTACTCAAGTAACACCTTATGCGTGAAAAATAATAATCAAGAATAACTAATACAGATTTAAACTTGATTAAGATTGTGTGCGGAATATGGTGGTTAATGCTCTTTTTAATGTGAAAAACATTTTCTTAATCAAAGATATTATCAAACCAGTTTTGAATGTAAGAGTATGAAGAAGATGAATGAGAAGCAAAAAAGAACTAAAAAACACAAGCAGTTAACGTGGTTCGGGATAAACTTTCCCTACGTCCACGGCTCGATCAAATCTAGATCGAAAATCCACTAAATTTCTCCTTTCTTTTTACTCGTTGAGTACGAGCCACAAGAATAATCAAACCTAGATAATTTCTTGTGATTACAAATCTTCTTCCTAAAATTGAACACTACAACCTTGGATTACAACTAGATCAAATCTAGATCATAACTTTGGGTTTTGTAAAAACAATTTTCCAGAAAGTAAACCATCAACAACGATAAACACCACAGAGAATTCTTAATGGATGGAAGTGTTTAGAACGTTTGAGAGCTTGAAGATTTTAGCAGAGTAATGATTGTATGATAGCTTGAATTCTCGTACTTCTTTCTGGAGGTGAATGTGGTATATATAGGACCTTTGCAGGAACTATACGTTGGAGAAGAAGACGTCCTTCTTCTTTTCATTAATGGCTGCATTAAATGTATGGCAGTGTTGTTGAGACACGCGCTGCCAAATGAGAGTCTTGTTCCACCTTTCACGCGATTTCCCAGTGTATTGCCATACTGAGAATGATTCACCGTACTGGAAATTAATATTCTCGTACTTCATTCCTTAAAGTATGTTGTTGATGTGACAATACTCTAAGTGGTTGACTTGTGATAAATTTAGGTATGTCGGCAGTCCACCGTAGTTATAGTGAGGAGCACCTTGATCTTGATGTAGAAGCAATTCGCTGTCTATCGAGTTGTTCCTCCCTGTATCTTTGGTTATGATAATGTTAGATACTTCATATTCGTAGAGAAAACATGAGCAGATCGTTTTTGATAAAACAATTTGTTGCTTATTTTGACAGCGGGCTGGTGATGTCTTTAGAACGAGCTGCTCATCCTTTTGTAATGACATGAAACGATCTGTTGTTGGATGAGCAACAAGCTGTAGTCTATAGAAAAAAATGATCTGCTAATATGTGAAGTAGATCGTTATTAATACAAAAAAAAACGATATGCTAATATGTGAAATAGATCGTTATTAATACAAAAAAAAAAAACGATCTGCTCAATATATTTGAAGCTAGCTGTCTATACAATGTAGAAAATACTTATCTTAGTGATCATTGTGTCCAGGAAGTCTTTTACTAGAATAATACGGATCGTAAATAAATTAGAAAACGATCTGCTTCTTTTATACTTAGACATTCCTTAATAGATGACAACGACTACTTGGTTTTCTTTGAGATCCTAAAATTGACTAAGTGTAGTTTCGAGAAATATCATCAAAACATAAATAAATCGTGGGGGTTCCCAACAAGTCACTACCAAGAAAAAGTGTGTAAATTGACGCAAAAAGGAATCGTGAAAGACTAGCCGAATTCCAATAGTAAACAATATCATAATTCAAGTTTCCAAATCCCTCATTTTATCGACTTTTGTTGATAGATTGAAGTATAATTTTCGAAAGGAAGTACAAGTGGCAAACCCAAGGAAGCTTATAGAAGCTGTCGCGCTAGCAACAAATTATGAGGAGACGAGCCAAGTCATGGCTCGATGGGAAGATCAAGGTTGAACCAGGGTTGATGAAGAAGTTTAGTATAAAAGCGTTGATTTTGTTTCAATTATGATAAATAAATTTGGTGTGTTCAACATAACACCATAATTCACAATCTGCACCACACAATTAATGGGTTTGAATTAACCTCGACTTAATAAATACTTTAAATTCTCAGATTATGTTTGGATTACTTAAAATATAGAAATATATTATTTAGTACCATCATTATTAATGTATATTAACCTAATTAAAATTCAAGTTTCACTTTTTACATATGTTTGACATTTTCGTTCTCCACGTCGGTCTCGAACATCTCCCATATTTTAAAATTGTGTAATATCGATTATTAATTTATTTTTGCATGATTTATCAAACTGTATAATACTAAGTAGAGTGATTATCATGTCGGATCAACCCGAAAAAAAAATCATGTTAGTTTTAGTTTGTGTCAGGTAAGTAGAGATAAGTAGATTGGTGCGTAATAAATTATAGAGTTGCATGCCAAAAGTACATCAAATATTAATTAAAATTAGCCATTTAGACTTGGCTTCAGCTAGCTAGGATGCTACCTTAGGCATTTTAATTAATTTGATCTCGACCGTTTAACCATAAATGCATCTGCATTTAATTTCGTTTTTATCGCAGTAATTATTATGAGATGAATTTTTCGGAACAAATAAAACTATTGCAGGTTAAAGAAATAAGTATAAAGTCATTTGTTAAGAATTAGATATCAATCTCACACTACAAGAATTTTATACATAGATTACACTATATACATGACGGTTTATTTTATATACCGTCATGTATGTGCGTCTTTTTGGTAAACATGACAGTAATTGTTTTCACCGTCATGTATGTAGTGTAATCTGTATTTATAGATAACTGTACTAATTAAAGTGTCATGTATATCAGTACTATAGATAACAGTTTAAAAGAACTGTCATGTATAGAGTGTCATGTATAATCTATCATTATCTATTTACAAATTTGCCACTTTTTTATGGAATGTAATATTTAGCTATAGATAACAATACTAATTAATAGTGTCATCTATAGAAACTTAAAATAAAAAATCCCCAAATTAAACTAAACTTCCCCCCCCCCCCAATTTCTTCCCAGCGTCTAACTAAACTCTCCCCCCCAATTTCTTCCCAGCGCGCCATTCTTCTCGACCACCGTTTCTTCCCCGCCGTCGACCGTCGTTTCTTCTTCTCCCCCAATTTTGGCTCCTCTTGCTTTTTCCCTCGCTCTCCCCTTCAAATCTACGCCATTTGCTTTCTTCCACTCTCATACGCCATTATCTCTCCTCTCCCTATCTACTTAGCTACATCATTTATCAATCAACTTGATCAAGAGTTCCATGTTCTTGCTGTGGATGACAGTGTAATTGATAGGAAGGTCATCGAACGGTTGCTTAAGATTTGTTGCTGTAAAGGTAGGTTTTTGTGTGTTTGATTATGTGTGTTTGTGTGAGTGTCTCTGTATGTGTATGATTGTGGAATGGTTGTGGTAGGCCGTGCGGTTTATGGCATTTATGTGTATGATTGTGGAATGATTGTGGAATGGTTGTGGCGTAGGCTTTCGTTTATATTAAATTTTTTTTAGTTTGCGGTTTATGAGCTTGGAACTGTAGATGGGATGTGGAATGGTTGTGGTAGGCCGTGCCATGTTGTAACTTAATATTAACTAGTATGAAATGTGTGCAGAAAGTTTTTTGCACGTGATTTGAAGAACATGATTGTGTGCTGCTTCTTTTTATCAATGTAGTATCGAGAATGAGCATCAGATTTCTTGCAAAGATGGACATGCAGTAGTATTATGCTTCTCGTAGTGATTTTTTACTTTTTGTCTAATTTGTCTTCTGCATAATGCTTTGAACCAGGAAAGAAGTTTGTTGTAAGTTTATTACAAGAGGAAATACTGCTAGTCAACTAGTCAATAGTGGATTCAAGTAACAATTTTCGTAGTTTTTTCCTTTTGATTTCTGAAGCACTGTGAACACAAAAGTTGAGTTCAACGTGTTCTGTGAAATGAAATAATGGTATTTTTCTGGACATAAGTTAATTTTTTTGTAGTTGACAACTGTGTAAAGGTTCAGTAAAGAACAAGATGAGGTAAAAGGTACTATTCTTGTTTGGCTAAAGTATCTTCATGTGGCCTCAAAGGCTTAATCTTTGAAGATAGAACGAATGCTTCTTATGACTTTTGTTAAGTATGAATTGATGGATATAGGGCGTGGCATCCCACCCATGACATTACATTGATGTTTATTTTGTTTTTCAACTGCAGTTTCCTACTGTTCTGTCTCTTGAACCAGCTAGAGACGCATTCTAAAAGATCTAGGTTGTTTTTTTACCTTGTTTTAGGACTGCTTGATAGATCTAGATTCGGTACAGCATTTCATGCATGTTTTTCTCTCACAGTTCCCTATCTGAAAAATGAATTTCATCATCTTGTTCTTGTCACAGTCTTGTATATATATATTGGATATGCCCAAAATCTCTCTTTTCTCTTCCTGCAGTTCCCTGTTGGTCGTATCCATAGGCTTCTGAAGGAGCGAGTGACTGCTCATGGGAGAGTAGGCGCCACTGCCGCTGTCTACTCTGCGGCCATTCTAGAGTACCTAACTGCTGAAGTGCTGGAGTTGGCTGGAAACGCTAGCAAGGATTTGAAAGTGAAGCGTATCACTCCTCGACATCTGCAGCTTGCCATACGTGGTGATGAGGAGCTTGATACTCTCATAAAAGGAACCATTGCTGGTGGCGGCGTGATCCCCAATATACACAAGTCACTCATCAACACTGAGGAAAATCGCCGTTGCTTGAATTGTAAGTGAGCCGCACTCATCATCACTGAGGAAAAAGTTCAAGAGTTGGTGTGTGGTTCTCCAGTTAATAGCTTGTTATGGCATCAGTGCAGAATCGGTTTCTGCAGCCACATCAACCTCCAGCGCTTCGGGTATGTTGATTTTGGATATATTTTTTCTATCTCAAAAGCATAATTTTAAAATCTTTTGTGTTTACATTGATATCTACAAATCAAAGAAAGGTACCAGTAGGCGATGATGTTGCATGTGTAATCTGTAAGAATTATATAACCTATTTGATAGTATAAATGAAAATGAGAATCTTGATTTCAGTTTCCCTGAGAGCCAAGGGGATGCTCTGTTGCTTGAAGTTCAGGATGTAATGAAAAATATTCAAGGTTGTGCTACAATTCCAAATTCTTCCCTGAGTGATAACTCTGTAAGTGCACTTTATAGTGATCATTATTAGGATATATTGTTCTCAACCATTACCTGTCTAATATCAACTGAATTTTTGCACAACGAAAGAGTTCGTTGGTGGCCAATCTGTCACAGTGATCACGAATGTGTCGGTAAGGTCTTGCTCTCAATTGGCAGCACATTTACAAGTGACGAGACAGTGTAGATAAATGTATCATTTACCATTCTGGAAATATACTATGTACAGTATTTAACTATATTCTAGAGTTATTTCTTTCATATAATTAAATGCATATAACTTTTCAGGTTTAAATTTAATATCTAGCAGTAATCTAGAATTAAAAGTCTTTTAGGACTGTTTTTCCTCTGCTTCAAGTACTACAATATAACTTCTAGTGACATTTCTTCGAACGACTACATTTCTTCGGACTATAGATTCATACATCTTTTCTGGTTTTGAAATAGAATACTATATAAACTTTCTGCATGTGGTGATTTGAGAAAGTGTAGAAATATGTTTGTCTAAATGAAATAGTTGGGAAAGGCTGTGATGGGGTAGGTTTGTGTTTGATAAATTAAAATTAAATGTAAAAGACAAGTACAAAAACTTACTATAATTGTTAGAGATAAACCTGCACTCCCTACTACTCTTGATAACTAATTTCTTCCTCCATTCCCTCTTTTCATAGCACTTGTAACTTTTACTAATTAATAAATTAAGCCCCTACATACTTTAGCAATAACATCCCAAATTAATATACTACTCATATTTTAACACAACTTTTTTTACGAGTTTAGGTACACCGAGTGATTAATATAAAATGGAGAAAAAATGGATGTCAATGAGTAGATTATCACAAGAGTATATGGATGGAGTAGAAGCTTTCTTAACTTTTGCACTACAGAATTCAGATGATCCTAATTATATTCCATGTCCGTGTTCAAAATGTGGTAACACAAAGAAGAAAAGTGTTGATATTATTAGGGCACATCTTGTGCGTTTTGGGATCGACCTGACATATGAGATCTGGATATGGCATGGCGAAAAAATATTAATATCCTGCGAACGAGGTTATGGTAGCACAACTGATAGAGTTGGACACGATGATGCAAACGACATTTTTGATGAGCCGATAGATATGATTCATGATGCATATGATGCATACAAAGATAATCCAAGCTGTTGGGAAGTGGACTCCAGCACCTCCCGGAGGGGGGGTCCTCCGTGTATCGTACCCGAGAGAACTTATGGGAGTGCGGCCTGCCTCAGTCGAAAAGGGCCTGCACTACCATTGTTGAGGAGAGGTTAAATGAATTGATTAGTACTACTCATACCAACATGGTGCATCATCTTTTCAGGTGACCCCTTAGTAGAAACTCCAAGGTTAAGCGTGCTTGGCTTGGAGCAATACTATCCTGGGTTAGCCTGTCAGTGAGGACAAAACAGGCTAGGAAAGAAAATGTTGGTGTGTGGGGCCAGTACGTCAATTCTGATGGGCGCTCCCGATCCAACAAGTGGTATCAGAGCATGCGAAGAATTTTCCATCCAAGGCTACAGAGAGTGGAGTTTCAGAATCAAGATGTGTCTCAAGGCTCATCACTGCCTGATGTGGAAGGTAATTGAAGAAGGACCATTAGCCATTACTGAAGAAACAACTCGTATCACTGAAACAGGAGTTGTTAAAGAGGATGTACTCAAAGATCCCAGAAAATACACACCTGAAGAAAGAAGAGAAGCAAATCTCGATGATTTTGCCAAATGAGTTATTTCCAGTACTATAAAAGGAGTACATCTGGCTAAGATCCAAGATCTTGATACAGCCAAAGAAATGTGGGAAGCTTTGAGAGATCTCAGTCTAAGCTCTGAAGCAATGATTGAGAACAAGCTGTCCCTGGCATGTAACAAGTTCGATGAATTCAAGATGAAACCTGGAGAAACCATTGAACAGATGAAGAACAGGTTCATTGAAGTACTACTTGAAGTTTCTGCCTTCAAAAAGAATAAATACACACAGAGAGAGAAGAATCTCAAGATTCTTAGAGCTCTACCACCAAGCTCAAAGAAGAGCGAGAATAACTCAAAGAAGGAGAAAGAGACTGCCTTCAAAGCGAAGTGCAAAACAGACGAATCAGTAGCATCTGCCGCACCAGAAGAAGGAGGATATGATAAGTTACTCAAAGAATTCTCAATGATTGCTAAGAGAATGGACAAGATGGAAATCAGATCGAGAAAGTATAGAAGGTTCTACAAAGATAACAAGAGCAGATACCAGAAGAACAAAGAAGCAGAACGATCTGATGACAAAACAGAAAGTAGAGGTAATGTTAAAATTACTAATCCTACTGACTATACTTGTTATGGTTGTGGGAGAACAGGCCATTTCAAAACAGATTGCCCAGAATTATCTAAAAGTCAAAGAGAAGAACTACGAGCTAAGAGAGATCGAAAACTAAAAGCTCAACGTAAAGCCATGATAGCAGAAGAAGACTCTAGTTGCTCAAGCCATCTATCAGATAGTTCATCAGAGGATGATGAAGCATTCTTTGCCAATGAAGAAGAAAAATGGGATGAATGCTGTGTAGGACTAGACAACGGTCTAGATGATGTAGAGGTAAATTCTTGCAACTCTAATTCTTCAAATGATACTAATCTGGAACAGAAAATAGAAGATCAAGATGAATACTCTTGGGATGAAGTCAATGAGATGTTCAAAAGCTACTCGAGCATCAAGAGATTATTTAAAGAAGTAGTAGAAGAGAATGATAGGATGAAGAAAACAGAACATATACTGAGTACTGCAAATACCCAGTTCGTTGTTCAAATAGCTGATCTGGACGAACAGATCAAAGGAAAAAACAATGACATTCACTTGCTAAACTCTAAGGTCAAAGATCTCATTACAAGAAACAATGTTGCTGAAGAGAAGATAAAGAAAGGGAAGGAAATGATATACAAGAGTGATGAACGTGCCAAGCTTCTAATCAACCTTCAACAACAGGATACATCTGGAGTAGGATATCCAGGCCACTCAGAGAAGCCCTCTAGTACCATAAAATTCGCACCTTCAACAATCCTTGCGGACGCACCAGCGTGGAAATTAGTGGATAACAAATGGCCAGATTTTGGTGTAGAACCTAGAAATCTTAGATTAGCCCTAGCAGCTGACGGCATCAATCCACATAGTTTGATGAATTGTATATATAGTTGTTGGCCAGTAATACTTGTCACGTATAACCTTTCTCCTTGGTTGTGCATGAAAAGAAGATTCATGATGCTTACTTTATTGATTTCTGGTCCTAAGCAACCGGGAAATGATATCGATGTCTACTTGAGACCCCTAATAGATGACTTGAAAAGGTTATGGGAAGTAGGCATTCAGGCATATGATGCACATCGTAATCAAAATTTTACACTCAAAGCTGCTCTTCTATGGACAATAAATGATTTTCCAGCCTATGGAAACTTGTCTGGGTGTACTGTTAAGGGGTATAAAGCATGTCCTATATGTGTTGATGAAACTCATTCTAAATGGCTACCACATAGTAAAAAGATGTCTTATAGAGGCCATAGAAGGTTTTTACCTCAATTTCATCCATATAGAAGACAAAAAAAAGCATTTGATGGCTTACAAGAATTTGGCCACGCCCCGAAAACTTTGAATGGCCAGGATATTTTAAAAAGGACCGGGGAATGCAACTACGTGCCGGGAAAATGCTTGAAGAAAACTGAAGTACTTAATGAGTCAAGTTCTAAGAAGAGGAAGAAGAAGTCAAAGTTGTCGTCGACGAAAAACCCATGCTTTAAGAAGAAGTCGATTTTCTTTGAACTTGAGTATTGGGAACATTTACATATTCGACACATACTCGATGTGATGCACATTGAAAAAAATGTCTTCGAAAGTTTACTCGGCACATTACTTGACATCCGTGGGAAAATAAAAGATGGCGTTGCTGCAAGATTGGACCTTATTGACATGGATGTGAGAAGTGAGTTAGCACCCAATGTGGTGGGAAAACGAACTTTTCTACCGCCAGCATGTTACACTTTAAGTAGAGATGAAAAGAAAAAAGTTTGTAATTCATTTATGGGGATGAAGGTGCCTGAGGGATACTCTTCAAATGTTAGAAGCCTCGTTTCAATGAAAGACTTGAAACTTACAGGACTGAAATCACATGATTGTCATGTCATGATGCAGCAGCTACTTCCAGTGGCTATTCGCGGTGTATTACCAAAGCATGTTAGGTTTTCCATCACAAGATTGTGTTTGTTTTTTAATGAGATATGCAATAAGGTGATTGACGTGCCAAAGTTGGAAGAGATACAAAACGATGTCGTGATAACCTTGTGCTTGCTTGAGAAGTATTTTCCCCCATCATTTTTTGATATAATGGTCCATTTAACAGTGCATTTAGTGCGTGAAGTTAAATTATATGGACCGGTATGGTATAGATGGATGTACCCCTTTGAGAGATTTATGAAGCTCTTAAAGGGATATGTACGAAATCGTAATCAACCAGAAGGTTGTATTGCTGAGTGCTATGTTGCTGAGGAGGCATTGGAATTTTGCTCAGAGTATTTGTCAAATGTACAAACCATAGGGATCCCACCTTCCAATGTTGAATCTGATTTGACAAGGCCTTTATCAGAAGCTAAAGTGAAGAGGATTAGTGAAGAAGAGTGGGAACAAGCTCATCGATACATATTGGCAAACGATATTGATATTGACCCATATATTCAGTAAGATCTCATCGTTCTAATTTTTTTTTCCATTCTCCTATTCATATATTTGTGTCTCACTAATAATATGACTTAGGGAACACAAGAAACATTTGACAATAATGTTCCCTAAAAGAGCGAAAAACAAAAAGTGGCTTCAAGACGAGCACAATCGTTCGTTTACTACTTGGCTACGTGAACAAGTAAGTTATACATAGAGCAGTAATTCAATAGTATTCTTAAAATTAATATAAAACTAAACTTAAGTTTTATTATAGGATGCAAGTACGATTGTCAATTCGAGTGAAAAAGTAAAGTGCTTATGTTATGGGCCTAGCAAGCAAGTGCTAGAATATTCTAGTTGTTTGATAGATGGAGTTGTTTTTCACACAAAAAATCGAGAGGAAGCACGAGTTGTTCAAAATTCTGGAGTTACCATACACGCAGATATTATGCAAGTTGCTAGTGCAAAGGATAAGAATCCAATTGTATCGGACATGACATTTTATGGAATAATTGATGAGATATGGGAGCTTGATTACCGTCTCTTACGAGTTTTGGTATTTAAGTGCATTTGGGTTGATAACAAAAATGGGACTAGAGTAGATGACACTGGTTTTACTTTGGTAAATTTAAAAAAAAATTGGATATAAATCAGATTCATTTATTTTGGGAAGTCAAGCTAAACAAGTGTTCTACATTGATGATCCCGAAGATCCTGCATGGTCAGTTGTGCTTGCTAGTCCTAGTAAATGATACGCTGAAATGATCCATCGTGATGATTTGGGAGATATTTCACTACAACTCCATTGTTTTTCAAAAGGAGTGCCTAGAATACATGTAAATAATGAATCTGATGAAAACGAACCACCATGCATTCGTCATGATTGTGATGGAATTTTGGTGAACAATGATAATTTGTAACTGTGGTATGTTCATTGTTACTTACAATTAAATTAGTTATTTATTATTTATTTTTAGCACTTTTACTTACTTTATTGTATAATAATCTTTTTATACAAATCATTTTCTTATAGGATTGTAAAGATTATGGCTTCTACCAGTGGTGATGGCTCGACGGTTGCATCCAAAGGTGATACTCAATCAAGTAAGGCAAAGAGGGGGAAAATTTGTTTGCACAAACTTGCAAAGAGAAAAGCTAAAGGAATTAAGTTAGAAGTGGAGTTCAACAAATACGATCAACCGATTGGCGAAGTTGCATCTGAGATGCAAAACTATATAGGGTTGCTTGTTCGTGAGCATGTCAAGATAAACATTAAGTCCTGGAGAGAAGTACCACAACATTTGAAAGAGCTGATATGGGACTCTGTAAAGGTATGCTTTTATATACTTTGTTGTTTGCAAGAATATTTGTCTTTTCTTTAATTATGTGAAGTTTATTTTTGGTGTCCATTTTTTGTATAGTCATCATACATCGTTAAAGAAAATTGGAAGAGTGGTTGCACATACTCAGCAAATGTAAAGTGGAGGACTTGGAAAATAACGATGTACACTGATCATATTGTGCCTAACGAAAATAACCCGACAAAGTTGAATCAACCACCTGCCGGTGAAGGTATTCTTGTAGCTGATTGGAAGCTGTTTGTAGAAAGTCACACAACTGTTGATTTTAAGGTAATAAATATCATATATATGTGTTAGTTTTGAGTTTAATTTCATTTACAATAGTATAATAATATTTTCATTCTATTGTAGAAAGTGAGTGAGGAACAGAAAGGTAGAAGGAGCTATAATGTGTACTCCCATCGAGTATCTCGCAATGGGTATGCAAACTTGGCCGAAGAGATGGTAAAAACTTAGTAAACAGATTGATATACGTATTTAGTTTAGTTACAATTCATTAACAGGGTTTGAAATGTGTATTTATGTTTGTTAATTGTAGAAAGATGAGCTGCATGATGATGAAGAAATAAACCAAGCCATACTATGGAAGAAAGCAAGAATGACTAAGAAAGGAGAAATTGAGGATGACAATTTGAAGATGGTTATGGAGAAAATTGTATGACAATATTCTATTTCTTTTAATTTTTAATCATTTCATATTAACTAATAAAACTTTCGATGATAGGATGGCTACATACGTGAAAAGGAAGAAGGGACTTTCAAGCTGGAAAGTACCGAGAGTGATCTGCTCTCATGTGCCCTAGATAAAGGAGAACACACTGGGCGTGTACGGGGAATTGGAGATTATGTAAGTCCTTCTTTCTTCAAATGTTCAAAACAAAGAAATCCAAGAGCCAAAGTGAAGTCATTACAAGATTTGGAAGATGCAAAAAGAAAACTAGCTAAGCAAACATTAGTGCTTGAAGAATATGGGACACGTATCCATCATCAAGATCAAGTCATTGAAGGGCTCGTAGCTAAGATTGAAAAATTTGAAGCTACATTGGTATCAAAGCCAATAATGAATTTCGGTTCAGAAAAGGGCAGTTGCTCTGTAAAGCTTTCACGCTTTGAGAGAAACGCTGAGGATGAAGAAGTGGTTTGTTTAGACAAATCAGCAACATTACTGGTATATGTCTAACTTTTAATAAATTTATAATCTTATTAAATAATATAATAATAATATCTAAAAAAATATAATATTGCAGGGGAAACAAGTTGCACTTAAGTTAGGGTCGACAGATTCTATAGTTGCATATGGAAGTGTGTTTGTTGCAGGTGAGATGCTACATGGTGCTCCAATGCCCGATAATTGTTTACGTGTGTCTATTGATGGAGTTGTCGATGAAAATGCATTATTGCCATATCGTATCTCGGATGAGACATATACTGTTGGTAGTGCTTTAGGGACTCATGTGGCATGGCCCATGCAATTTGTGACTTTAAAAGATGAGGTAAGTTTCAATTTAAATGTTCTTTTAATATTTGATTATATTTTTTGTGACATTCTCTAATATATTATGATTAATTAGACACTTGCTAAGAAGAAAGCTAACAAAGAAGTCGAGGATGATTTGATAGCTTGTTTTACATCGTTACCTCCTTCACTTAGAGCTTTATACCGTGTGATGGAGACCTCATATCAGGGAAAGAGAATCAAAATATCATTCCAAAAGGGTGTGTTTGGTGCAGACATTGACATTTGGATTTTACATCACGATGTAGTTCCGTTTTGTAAGTTGAAAGCAATCACTGGAAATTGCATTTTGGTCTATATATGGTAAGAATGACAAAACTCAATCATCAATATTTTCAATAAGTTAATATTTTGCATTTTTGATATGATATTATCTTTTTTAGGCACTTGTGTAGAAATATGAGGAATGATAGATTTCTATTCGTCAATCCATTTACCATATCATATGGATCACACATAACAAGTGAAGTTAGGGCACGTCATTTAGCAGAAAGGTTACTTGTTGCAAACTTAAATCAATTAGTTTTGGTGCCTTGTAATGTGGGGTAAGTGAACAAAACTCATTACTATTTTCTTTGAATTACAAGAATGTTAATTTAACTCTCATATGCATAGTGAACATTGGATTCTAACAATCATTGATCCTCACAAAGAGCGTGTCTACCTGATGGACCCGATTGCTCACCGGAATCGCGATTTTACTTGGAAGAGTGTGGTTGATACGTAAGCTTATAAATTTCTTTAACCTTCCTCGCACCTTAATGCACTCTCATTATATATATAATAGTTATATCTCTCTTTGTATGCTAAGTTACTTTTTTTCCTTTTTATTTTTACGTTTTTGAGAATATATGTTAATCATTTTTGTTTCTTATTACTTTCCTTTGAAGTGCGTTGAGAAGTTTCATTGCAACTACGAAGAAGACATTCAAGAAGACAACATCATGGGAAATTATAAAGGTGTAACTTTTATTGCATTCATCAATTTTTATATTATAAGTAACATGTTATTTATATTAACATTGTAATTATTGTTAAATATAGGGTCCTCTTCAGCCTGATGACAGCCAGTGTGGGTATTACGTGATAAGATTTATGAAAGACATCGTAGAAGGCTTGGAAAATGATCAGTCCACGTCTATTAGCTCATTGGTAAGGAAATATATGGTTTAATTTTATTATATAATACTTATTAGTAAACCATAAATTGACAATTTTTTTATCTTCAGTTTCAAAAAGGACAATATTCTAATAGTCAAATTGATGAGGTTCGTGGGGAATGGGCCAATTGCGTGCTTGAAAATATATGAGGTAAAAAAATGTGCAACCTGGTCTTTGTGCATCTGAACAAATTTGCTGCAATCTGAACAAATGTACTTCGTTACTTAAATCGAATTGCTGCAATCTGAATTTCACTGTTTGAAACTGGTCTCTGTGCATCTAAATCGAATTGCTATGTTCAGATTTGCTTTCTGCCTTTGATTCGGTATTGTATGAGTATAACATCTCTGAAATCATCATCGATCCTTTGCAGGAGAATAGCATAGGATATGTTGGAAATCTGCTCTTAATTGCTTGACCTTAATTGCTGAAAATCGGATAAACGGTTGAAAATCTGAAAATCTGGAAATCTGGAAACTCTACAGTTAATTGCTCAAAAAGTCTACTCTTAATTGCTGGATTTAATTGCTGAAAATCTGCTCTTAATTACTGATTTTTGCTTGAATCTTCTTCTGAAATTATAGCTTGATTCTTAACTAATCTCTGCTATAATTTGGGACTGATTTCTGTGCATAGATCTGAGCTTGTTATGGACATAATCTGGGCATAATCTGAGCACACTATATCTGTGATTTTGCTACTATTAATCTGGGCATAATCTGCTACTGTGAACACTTTTTAAGTGTTGAAAATCTGCTCTTAATTCCTGGATTTTATTGCTGAAAATCTGCTCTTAATTACTATTTTTGTTTGAATCTTCTTCTGCAATTATAGCTTGATTCTTAACTGATCTCTGCTATAATTTGGGACTGATTTCTGTGCATCGATCTGAGCTTGTTCTGGACATAATCTGGGCATAATCTGAGCACGCTATATCTGTGATTTTGCTGCTATTAATCTGGGCATAATCTGCTACTGTGAAATTGAGATTTTGTGATTGCTAACTTGTGGAAATGCTAGGCCAGTGAACGAGTGTTTTTGAGTGAAGAAGGTAGTGGAGGAAAGGATGGCATCCTGATGATGAAGGCGAAGTAGTTCCGAGTAATGTGTCTGATTATGAATTCATGTGTTAGACATTTGATGAATTTGCAAACATGTTGGTTGGATTTGATCGATGACTTGTATATATGATGATGAATACGTAGCTAGATTTGCTTAATCTCGACTTTTATGATTTGTATCGGATGTTAGTTGATTGTTTTTGGTTAATGATATGATATTTCTAGTAAAGTTTATGTATTTTATTATTTACACAATATTAGTTTATTTATATTTCAAATATATAAACAGGTTTATATGAAAATACAAAAAATAATTTACATATATTATGGACCATAGAATAGATGACGGTTTCTGAAAAAATGTCATCTATGGTATATCTCAAGCATGACAGTTTAAACATAAAAGCATCATCTATAATATTTCATAGATGATAGTAAAATTAAAAAACGTCATCTATGAACATTAAGATAACGGTTTACACAAAAAATGTCATCTATAATGTAGTATATATGACCATTTATCGTTATAACTTCGACAAAAATGTCATCTATCATATAGTATAGATGACGGTATTTACATATAAAATGTCATCTATTAATACTTAACATGACAGTTTATAGCATTATAGATGACGTTAAATAAGCGTCATGTAT
>JAPKLX010000098.1:500396-553222 GCA_026898415.1 Leonotis leonurus
CGAATAACATCATTAAAACTAATATACTATTGTAGGGTTCCCAACAGATTTAATCATAGTAAATGATTAAATTATAAACCATACTTAGAGTATGATAATTAAGGTTGACCCAACCTATAAGAAACTATTTATTTTGATTTAGGGATCAAAATATGAACCTACAATTTCCTTAATTTATTATGCCCAATAATTTATTACTTGGGTATAATAAATTTACAAGGCATAGCTCGAATTGAGGGATCAACTATGACACCTCTAGACAAGAATATTGACACTCAAATAATGGTCGAGTTAAAAGACCCGAGAATTTTCATCAAATCGATCTCACTTTCCGCTGCTAGATAAGACTGTTATGTAATAGACTCGAAATTCCAAACTATTTAAAATATTAGTGTTATGTATTGAGCTCATGACTCAGTTTATTTTCAACGTCGAATTCGTACGATAAATCATCGACATATGTTATGTGAAGATTGTTAAATTTATCTTTGTTCTATTTTTCCTTTCTATTCCCGTTTCCTTAATTCCTTCATTAGTCACGATTTCCCGGGTGCTTTACTACCTTTAGTAAAGTGCGGGCATGCCATATATGTTGGGAACCCCACGAATTTATTTATGTTTTGATGATATTTCTTGAAACAACACTTAGTCATTTTATGATCTCAGAAAACCAAGTAGCCAATATCACCTATTAAGGAACAACTTAACTATAAAAGAAGAAGATCGTATAATTTACCATCTGTATTATTCTTGCAAAGCTTTCCTGGACACACTGACCACTAAGATAACAAATATTCACTAAGTTGTATAGACAGTTAGTTTTAAGGTTTGAGCAGATCGTTTTTAGTAAAAATAATGATTTGTCTCTCATTCTTACAGCTCTCTGTCCACCTATACTTGTCTTGGTTTTTGATTTCATTATCTCTAGAATTAATTTTTACAGATCACAGATGACGAAGCAGAAATGTTTCTCGTTGGCTACAAGGCTGAACAGATAGCTGATCCAGAATTCAGAAAATTATGGAGAGCCGAAAAAGAAAGGCAAGGGGAGATAGAGGCCAAGTTTGATGATGAAAAGGTTGAGACACCAGATGAAGATGCCGATGAGCCAACCAATCCGGTGTTCAAATTTTTTGAAAAGTTCGAGCTAACTGAGCCTCAAAATCTCACATGGCTTCATAGCAAAAAGGCGTCACAGTGGAACAAGATAATTAAAGAATTCATCATGCAGCATTACTACTTGCTCGAACAAGACGTACAAGGTGGATCAGTTGATGATTTGTTTAGAGAATTCTTAAGCAAGCATAAAAATCAAACATTCATCGAGTATCTTCATAGACACTCTGCTATGATGAATGTTTCTCTCACTACCCCAAAGTAATCTACATTGCTTTATCCAAGGATACTAGGAACAACGGAGGTTGATCACACTGTCATTTTGAATGCCATCAACCATTCTACTCAACTTATGAATTATCCCATTGATTTCAATAATAAGGACTATAGAAGAGTATTCAATGTTATATATGCTAGCTTTGGTGTGCCTTCGGAACTAAGGCAAAGGGACATGGTTGAAAGGAGAAGAGCTCAACTGGCTGAACAACAACATCGTCAATCTCAATCTGCTGAGAAGGAACAAAGACAACCACCTCCACAAGATGTGTTCTCTATTTTTGTTTTCAAACTTTTTGTAAAGGCAGCTAGTTGTCATGTACTTAATTTCTCTATCTGTACTTAGCTATTCTATCAATAAAAAGTTTGAAGTTCTTGGTTTTGAAAAACAACCAGATGATGATATCTCTTTGTCCAGGCAATATTTTATGCTTATTATTTGATGATTTATATTTCTGCATTCCAAATGCCTGCTAAACTGTTATTTTCAACACTTAAGAAAATTATAAGGTATGGTTTCGACATCATCCAAAAGGGGATAATTATTGGGAAGCCCACGAATTTATTTATGTTGTGATGATGTTTTTCGAAACAACACTTAGTCATTTTATGATCTTAGAAAATCAAGTAGTCAATATTATCTATTAAGGAACAACTTAACTACAAAAGAAGCAGATCGTATAATTTACTATCTGTATTATTCTTGCAAAGCTTTCCTGGACACATTGACCTCTAAGATAACAAGTATTCACTAAGTTGTATAGACAGTTAGTTTTAATGTTTGAGCAGATCGTTTTTAGTAAAAATAGCTAGCGATCTATCTCTCATTCTTACAGCTCGTTGTCTACCTATACTTGTCTTGGTTTTTGATTTCATTATCTCTAGAATTAATTTTTACAGATCACAGTTGTAAAAGAAGTTTGAAGTTTCAAACTTACTTATAACGATTTGTCCTTCTAGAATTAGTTTAGTAACAACTACAATGTAAAAGGAACAGATGGGTAATTTAACTATCTGTCCTTATAATCAAGTTGTGACTAAGATAGAAGACTTCTATACTTGAAGCTATCACAAGAGGAAGAACAACTGGAGTTCAAATCTCCAGCAGTCCGCTGTCCAAAAACAACAGGTCGTTCTATCAAGAACGATCTGTTCCTCATTTTTCCTCTACTATCAAGATGTATTCAACATAAAGTTATAAATGTTAATTGGGAATCAAACCATTTAACTCGAGGAAGAACAACTCGACACACATCAAACTGCTATACCAAAAGCGAACGAGCTGGTCCACACAATAACTATGGTGGACTGCTGACATACCTAAATTTGTCACAAGTCAACCACTTTGTGTATTGTCACATCAAAAGCATACTTTAAGGAATGAAGTACAAGAATATCAAATTTACAGTACGGTGAATCATTCCTAGTATGACAATACACTGAGAAATCGCATGAAAGGTGGAACAAGAAGCTCATATGGCAGCGCGCAACAACACTGCCATGCAATTAATGCAGCCATTAATGTGAGGAAGAAGGACTCTTCTCTCTCTAATGGATAATTCAAGCATTAAAACCGCCATTACTCTGCTCAAAAATCTTCAAGCTCTCAACGTTAAAAAATACTCATTTACCAGTCAAGAATTCTCTAGAGTGTTTATTATTTTGAAGGTTTATTTTCTGGAAAACTGTTTACAAAATCTCAAGTTAGGATCTAGTTTTGATCCAGTTGTAACCCTAGATCGTAGTTATCAATCTTAGGGAGAAGAAGTGTAATCACAAGAAGTTATTTAGTTTTGATAATTCGTGTGGCTCGTACTCAACGAGTAAAAATAAAGGAGAAAGTTTAGTGGATTTTCGATCTAGTATTTGATCGATCAGTGGACGTAGAGAATGTTTATCCCGAACCACATTAACTACTTGCGTTCTTTATTTCTTGTTTACTTCAAATTCATCTTCTTCATACTCTTGCATTCAAAACAGTTATGCTAAGATCTACGAGTAAGAAAACGTTTTCCTCATTAAAAATAGCATTAACCACCAAATTCCGCATACAACATTAATCAAGATTAACTTGCAATAGTTATTCTTGGTGATTGTTACAGCATAACGCATTTGCATTTATCTAATCATCTGCTTAAGTTATGGAAGGACAGATGGTACGTGCATGCGAGGACTTTTCCATCGCGGGGTACGATGACTGGAGTTTTAGAATTGAGATGTGTTTGCGTTCTACACATATCAAAATGTGGAAGGTCATCACAGATAGACCCATCAAAATTATGAACAAAGGAAGCGCAGAAATTAAAGATGGAACTGGATCTATTCCTTCTTTGATCATAGTTGAGAAGGAAAAGACAGTTGATGAATACACTGCGGAAGAGAGAAAAGAAGCTGGACTTGATGACTATGTCAAAGGAATAATCTCAAGCACAGTTAGAGGCATATACTTGGTCAAAATCAGACATCTCAAAACATCCAAGGAGATGTGGGACGTGATAAAGGAAATTAGTCTTGGGTCGGATATAATTCAAGAAAACAAGTTGTCTATAGCATGTAACAAATTCGAAGAGTTCAAGATGAAGTCTGGAGAGACAATAGATCAAATGAAGAACAGGTTCACTGGAGTTCTCATTGAGATTGCCATGATTGACAAGAACAAGTATTCTCAACGGGAGAAAAACTTGAAAGTCATTCAAGCTCTACCTGCTAGCTGGGAAATCTACTTAGCCATGCATCCCATGATGCCAGACTTCAATTCTCTAACCACTGATTCTTTATTTGATTTACTAACTGGAAATGAGTACGAGATCAATCGTATTCATGGTTCATCTAACTCCTCTTCTAGTAAACCATCTGTCGTACGGAACAAAGATAAAGAAACAACATTCAAAGCTAAGGCAAAAGACAAGGAAGCAACCAAACAAACACCAATTGTTGTTGTCAAGGAATCATTGAGCTCAGATGATGAGAATTACCTAACGAAAAACTATTTCGAGGAGTACTCTCTCATGGCGAAAGATTCCAAAGAATGGAAGTGAGAGCCAACAGATACAAATGGCTCTACAAAGAAAATAACAACAGAAGCTTCAAAGGAAAAGATCGATCTGGTGATCGACCTGATTGTAAGAATGAGATAAAATCAACCTCATGTGTTAAAGCTGACATCTTTGAATATTCTTGCTTTAAGTGTGGATGGAAGGGACACTTCAAGACTGACTATCCCAATATATCAAAAGCGGAGAGAGATGAACTTCATGCCAAAAGAGACTAAAAGCTCAAAGAGCAAAGAAAATTTATGCTAACTGAAGAACAATCATCTCCAAGTCATCTATCAGACAGCTCATCCGAAAATGATGAAACAGTTATAGCTGATGAAGTTGAAGATGAATGGGATAAGTGTCTCATGGGCCATGACAACGGACTCGACAATCAAGAGGTAAATTGTCAAGATTCTATTTCTTCTAATCCTCCTGTATATGATTCTGGTGATAAAAAAGAAAAAGAAGGTGAAGACGACCTGTCAATCGAAGACTTTACCAAACTTATGGAATATCACGCAAGATTGAACAAGATGTTCAAACATGCAATAAAAGAGAATGGAAGAATGACAACCACCATTCAAGAGATGAAGGACATTAGCAGCGCGTTCAATGACCGAGAGAACGCTCTGTTAAAACAAATCAAAAGCAAGAGCGAGGAGAATTACATCTTGAATGCTAAAATATCTGATCTAATGAACCGGGAAGCTTCTACTCAACGCAAGATCGATGATTTGAGTGCCATGATCAACCACTCAATGCACAAAAAGGAAGATCGAATTCAACTTATCAACGATATGCAAAGAAGGACTGCAGATCGCACTGGACTTGGATTTGATGGAGTTGACAAAGGTTCAACAACGGGCAAGTTTGTCAAAGAAAAAGGGAAAAATAAAATAGTTAATCTCAACAACAATTTGAGACAACCGCAAGCTATTTTGATCAAGGAGCAAACAAACCATCAACAACAAATGCATCGGTAGCAAAAATATACTACTCAAGGAGTTGGGTACCAACAAAAGAAACCACCTGCTAGGGGTAAAAATCAACCTGGATAGAAGTTCAATCAATAGCGAGTTGCTCCCTCGCTCAACCAGAGAAGACAGCCACCTGCTCCCACCAAACCATCTGCTCCTAAGAGACAAACTGCATCAGCTCAACCACCTACAAAAAGGAAACAAATAGTTTACATTGACTTCAGTGGCAAACAGATCAGACCATCACATAATGTTTCCATTATTGCAGGATAGGAGATCGATGAGTAGAAAGCACACAGCTCGGGGTGCGGTGTGGATACTTGATAGCGGATGCTCAAAGCATATGGCGCGCAACAAAGATTTGTTGATCAACTATAAGGAGAGCATTGGACAAACTATTACCTTTGGAGAAACTCTAAAGGATATATGGAAGGATTATGGTGATCTCCAAGTTGGTAACACTACTGTTCTCAATGTATCATATGTTGAAGGATTAAATCATAATCTATTCTCTATTAGTCAATTTTGTGTTAATAATAAGAGAGTGGAATTTACAGCTAACAAGTGTCTTGTGAAGAATTTGGAAGGAGAAGAAATTCTTCTTACTAGGATTTTGCTGGACAGGTTATATATCGTACAATGGGACTAACAGATTGAAACCTGTCTAGTAACAAAATCAAGCATAGAAACCAGTTGGTTATTATTTCGGCTAAAATTGTTCGAGTCGCTCGTAATTTGGAACGAGGTTATTTAGCAATAGTAAGCCAACCTAAGTCGTATTCTCAAGGAAGATTTAGCAGGGCAATTCGATTCTTTTTTCATAAACAGAAAGCAATAAAAAGGATTTGATTTGAAGTTTTAAATCTAGGCGAAGAACGTAAATAAGAAACGCAATTTAAATCTAATCTAAGAAAGCAAATTAAATCTAATCTAAGAAAACAATTTAAATCTATTCTAGGAAAATAAATAACTTGGAACTTGAATTCAAAAGGAACACGAAAAGAAATCAGGAAATCAAAAACGGAATAAGAAACCAAAAGTATAAACAATTAAACGAAAGAAAGTGATAAATGAAACGAGAATAAATAAAAAGGAAACGAAACGAACTTGAATTAAGAATTGGAAAAGGTCTTGAATCCACAACGAAATTCTAGACGGAAAACGAAAACAATGCGAAGAACTATCTAAAATTCTAAGTCTCGACCCTAGAACACGGAATCGAGACGTCCCCATTGGTTTGCGAGAAGTTCATGTTGAAGTACTATCCGCATCATAAAACTGAAGCGGTACGTACTAAGATAATGAACTTCGCACAAGCACATGACGAATCATTCCATGAGGCGTGAGAGAGATTTCAAGAGCTACTTCAACAATGCCCTCACCATCAGATGGCACCGTAGATGCTATGCCAATTCTTTTATGATGGTCTGCTCCAGACTACTCCATTTATGGTGGACAGTTCGGCAGGAGGGAACATTGCAGTCAAGACGGCGGAGGAGATGAACGAGATCTTTGAGACTCTAGACGCGAGTTCACAACAGAAATCCTCTCGTCCAAGATCAATGAAGGCCAAAATTTGTTTCGACTAAAATTGTTTCAAGTCACTCGCAATTTAAAACAAGGTCATCTAGCAATAGTAAGCAAACCCAAGTCGTATTCTCAAGGAAGATTTAGCAGGACAATTCGATTCTTTGTTCATAAATGGAAAGCAATAAAAAGGATTTGATTTGAAGTTTTAAATCTAGGCGAAGAATGTGAATAAGAAACACAATTTAAATCTAATTAAGAAAGCGAATTAAATATAATCTAAGAAAACAATTTAAATCTACTCTAAGAAAAGAAATAACTTGGAACATGAATTCAAAAGGAACACGAAAAGAAATCTGGGAATCGAAAACGGAATAAGAAACCAAAAGCATAAACGATTAAACGAACGAAAGCGATAAACGAAACAAGAATAAATAAGAGGAAACAAAACGAACTTGAATTAAGAACTGGAAAAGGTCTTGAATCCACAACGAAATTCTGGAAACGAAGTATGAAACGATGAATGTTGCAATCGGCTAACTTGAAGATGAAAATAATGCAAAGAACTATCTAAAATTCTAGGTCTCGACCACCCTAGAACACGGGATCGAGACGTGCTAAACTACGAACGGAAAATATATGAAAAAGTGTTGTAAAGTAGTCTAGGAAGTCGTGCTCTTAGAAATACGGACGAAGTGTCGGGGATGATAAGTTTTTCATTGAATGAGGCGTGTGTTGTATTTATAACGAGAGGCAAGTCAACGACTGCGTAGAGGTCAGCGGCCGCTGACTCAGTGGCTCTGTGCCATCCGTGAGGTCGTTGGAACGACCCCGAGTAAGATGCAAGATCAGCGACCGCTGACTTGCTCTGGCGCGCGCTCCTTCGGCTGGCTCGGCCGCTGGCACACATGGCCTAGTCAGCGGCCACGGCGTGTTACGCGACCGCTGACTAGTGTCTCAGCACTAGTCTTCATTCTCTCGTCATTTCTCGATCTTTCCTCGTTTCTTTTCCAACTTCGACAATCGTTTAGGCCAATAATCCTGAAACATAAAATGAAACATAAATTGGGCCAAAACATCACAAAATGAGGGAAAATAATACGAATAAATACACGGAAAATACGAGTTTAGATGAATAAAAAGAGGCTAAACAACCCCTCCACATACAAAACTTTGTTTGTCCTCAAGCATAACTTAGTCTAAACTATCGCTAGGAAAAATCTAATCACGACATACGTTATTGACAAGACTTCAAATCATTCCAAAATTGAACTTCATATCATTATGTCACGTCACATAATGATCATAGAAGAAAGTAGACCATTTAGACTAGATAATAATCAATCCGAACAACACAAAACAATGATGCACAAGATGTTATTGAGATCACATAATCGGCTAGAGTTTTTATCCTTCTTAATAGCGCATCTTTCTCTTTTCTTTTCTTTCTTTCAACATGAGGAATATTAAGGACAATATTCACCGGGTGAGTACTCCGAATGTTCGGGTTTTCCCGGTGTGGTTTTTCATACCCATATCTTTTATAAATTTGTAATTGTGATTAAGAGAGTAGGGTAGAATTCCTATTTTTCAAGAACTTAAGAAAAATACTTAGAACAATGTCAAGTTATATGGTCATTGTCGCGAGGTGTGAATAATTAGGGGTTTCCTAATGTATCCTCACGCGGTTTCCCATGCTCATGGTTCCCATAGGAGCAGAGACCTCTTGACCGAGTTCAATTAATATAAACACGGATACGCAACAAGTGGTTATAAACAATTAGCCAATTGAATCAATCAATTTATATCATATTTTAGTCATTCTACTAAGATCCATAATCCGGTCATAATGTTCTACACATTCCTAGTTCGTCTACGTTTCATGACATAAATCAATGTAATTCAATCAAGGTTTTCAAATCGCATCTCATCTTAAACATATGTCATGCCTCGATTTACCCACGATGTATCAAGACCATGTAGCTCTAAAACAATCAAAAATTGTCATGCTAAAAGTCACTTAAAGAAAAATGACGAATGCAAGCATGAACAAGACACCCCTCCTCCCTACAAAGATAGAGCAATGCCCTCATTGCGGAAAGTAAAGATCTAAAAAGTAGGGATAGAGAAAACGTCCATAAAATGCGGCATTCGGAGCAACAAACGGGAATAAATCCTGAAAAAAAATGAATGGAAAATGAAAATTAGCCGATCACACATTCAAAACGAAAAGGAATAAAGTAAAAAAAAATGGGAAATAGCATGGGTTGCCTCCCATGAAGCGCTTCTTTTACGTCACTAGCTTGATGAAGAAGTTCAATTAACCGGGATCTTTAATTTTTGGGGTCAACTCCACAACTTCGGGCATGAAGTCAATGTATGGTTTCACCCGATGCCAATCTACTCGAAATGGCACCTTCCCCTTTTGAGCATGTGGTGCATCGCCCTTTGATGGTTTAAATTTTTGGAGAATGAGCGGGCCAATTCTTTGGGATTTGATTTTGTTGGGGCGTGCTAGAAGTCCAGTGTTTGGACGCATGAGGGCCTCCGCATAATTGCGTGAAAAGGTGGGCTGAGAGGAGGAGTCAGCAGCTGCTGAGATGTCAGCGACCGTTGGCTCGGGACGGTGGCGCCGCGGTGTGCTGGCGCGGGCGCTAGCGCGTGAAGGATGTTGGGTCAGCGCGCTGAACCCTCAGCGGTCGCTGACCATGGCTCTCATAAATTTTTCTTGTGCACCTGTCAGCTGACGTTGAGTCTCCGCGCTTGCTGAGCTCTCTCGCTAGGCCTCGTTCGTCCTTCAAAACTTTTATTCTTTCGGTCCTCTTTTGCGGCTCCAAACCCTTCCCTTGAGCAATGACTTTACTATGAAATTCCTGCAATGTAGAGTTCTCATCCAAAGGATTAGTAGTATCAATAAATTCGACAGAATGTGCGGTGTGATTCCGGTGCGCAGAGAACGATACTTCCTCATCAAGGACAGACATTTTAATGGTACCATTCTTCACGTCAATGATAGAGTTCGTGGTAGCCATAAAAGGTCTCCCTAGGATTAATGTATGCTCAACTCCGTCCTCATGTACATCGCATATATCAAGAACGACAAAATCCACATGCACGATTAATCTATCAATCTTAATAAGGACATCTTCAATTATTCATTTAGGGTGTCGCACAGATCTATCAGCTAATTCAAGGGACATGCGAGTGGGTTTCAATTTACCTAATCATAATTGTTTAAAAATAGAATAAGGCATAAGATTAATTCTCGCTCCTAAATCTAGCATGCCAGATGCGGCCTTATCGTTACCCAGAGTAATGTCAATAACGAAGCTACCTGGATCGCGTCGCTTAAGAGGTAAAGAATGTTGCATGATTGAGCTTGCCACCTCGGAGACTGTCACCAACTCTTCATCGTCGAATTTCTTCTTCTTTGAGATCAGCTCCTTAAAGAACTTGACATATGAGGGGATTTTTTTATCACTTTGAGGAGTGGGACGTTCACCGTCACTTTGGACAACATCTTGCATAGGTCCGCGAACTGCTGGTCGCTTTTGACATTCCTCAACCTGCTGGGATAAGGAATGGGCGGAATGTATGGGTTTACCGCCTAGTGAAATTCCTCGTTGGACTACTCTTTCTCCACCTTTGGTGGCACCTTATCGATTTTGTCTTGGGATCTCATCTTCATTTTGGTCTCCACCACCTTACCATCCTCAAGAACGGACACTGCTTGCACTTGCTGAGGCTGTTGTCCTTGTGCCGGAATTTTCCCCGTTTGTTGGCTTTGCTGCAACTGGTTAATAGTGCCAGAAATCTGCCCTATAGCCATCTCGAGGCGCTTGATGGTGGCGTCTTGGGCCTCTCGAGCCTTCTTGCTCTCTTGCATAAATGCGGCTAGGCTGTCTTCAATTGACAATCTTTGGGGAGGAACAGATTGAGGTGGGAATTGCTGCACCGGTGGTGGATAGAACTATTGCTGCTGTGGTGAAAAATATTGTTGATGTGGCGGTTGTGGTGGATAATACTATTGCTATTGATGTTGAGGGCAAAATTTCTGAACCGGTGGCCGACTGTTTTGGAAATTATGTGCTCCATGTCCTTAGAATTGGGGTTTCCATCCTGAATTTTGTAGAGGTTGAGGTTGGAGCGTGAATTCCTGTGCTGCGTAGACTTTGGCTTGTCCTTCGGGTGTCATCTCTCCCATTCACGGACAACCTTCTACAATGTGGCCAACGTCTCAACAAATTCCGCATGGTTCCGTTGCGGTTTGCTGAAAAGATGGTGATGGGGGTTGGTTCATCTTCAATTCTTGTAGCTCCCCCATCATGTCCGCCATTTGCTTCTTAAGATCGGGAGTAGCTATCACTGCATTAGCCTCCATTGATCTCGGGCGAGAGGATTTCTGCTGCGAACTCGCGGCTAGGGTCTAGAAAATCTCATTCATCTCCCCCGCCGTCTTGACCTCAATGTTCTCTCCTGCCGAACTGTCCACCATAAATTGAGTAGTCTGGAGCAAGCCATTATAAAAAAATTGGCATAGCATCTCCGGTGCCATCTGATGGTGAGGGCATTGTTGAAGTAGCTCCTGAAATCTCTCCCACGCCTCATGGAATGGCTCGCCATGTGATTGCGGGAAGTTCATTATCTTAGTACGTACCGCTTAAGTTTTGTGATGCGGGTAGTACTTCAACATGAATTTCTCACAAGACAATCCTCATGTCGTAAGTGATCCGGGTTGAAGAGATAAGAACCAAGATTTGGCCTTATCTTTCAACGTGTAAGGGAGGCACTTCAACTTGAGTTGATCCTCTGTCAGCGAGTAAAGCAGGAAAGTTTGCACCACTGTGCAATATTCTCGGATGAGCGTCAAAGCGTCTTCACTCGGGAGTCCATGGTACGTCGGGATCAGAGATTGGTGATGTGTTTTAAACTCATAGTTCCAGACTGCGGTGTCGAGAACAATAGCTGAAGTATTAGAAGCGCCGAACTTGGGCATAGTGAAATTGCCCATATAGCGCGGTCTCTCGTCCGCTCTCTCATTGGCCATCTCTTTGAATAAACACGATAGCGAGAATTTGTCAATGTGCTCAATGTCTTCTTCTACGGTGGCTAGGATCGCACGCCTCCAGATTATGTTGTCGATGAAGGGCGTCAACGGCTGTCTAACACTGCGGCGACCTTGCATACACAACACTCAACAAAAGCGTTACGCGTACCACAATATAGAAGAAGGAAGTAAACATAATAAATAAAATAAAACAAAAAGAAAAATAAAAATAAAAAAGAAAAAGAACAATGAATTAAACCGCCTAAAGTCTTCCTCGACAACGGCGCCAAAATTTATTTCGACTAAAATTGCTCGAGTCGCTCGTAATTTAGAACGAGGTCATCTAGCAATAGTAAGCCAACCCAAGTCGTATTTTCAAGGAAGACTGAGCAGGGCAATTCGATTCTTTGTTCATAAACGGAAAGCAATAAAAAGGATTTGATTTGAAGTTTTAAATTTAGGCGAAGAACGTAAATAAGAAATGCAATTTAATCTAATCTAAGAAAGCGAATTAAATCTAATCTAAGAAAACAATTTAAATCTATTCTAGGAAAAGAAATAACTTGGAACTTGAATTCAAAAGGAACACAAAAAGAAATATGGAAATCGAAAACAGAATAAGAAACCAAAATCATAAATGATTAAACGAACGAAAGCGATAAACGAAATGAGAATAAATAAAAAGGAAACGAAACGAACTTCAATTAAGAATTGGAAAAAGTCTTGAATCCACAATGAAATTCTGGAAATGAAGCACGAAATGATGAATGTTGCAATTTACTAACTTGAAAACGAAAACAATGCGAAGAACTATCTAACATTCTAAGTCTCGACCCTAGAACACGGGATCGAGACGTGCTAAATTACGAACGGAAAATATATGAAAAAGTGTTGGAATGTAGTCTAGGAATTCGTGCTCTTGGAAGTACGGACGAAGTGTAGGGGATGATAAGTTCTTCAATGAATGAGGCATGTTTTGTATTTATAACGAGAGGCAAATCAGCGACCGCGTAGAGGTCAGTGGACACTGACTCGGTGGCTCAATGCCATCCGCGAGGTCGTTGGAACGGCCCCGAGTTAGCTGCAAGATCAGCGACCGCTGACTTGCTCTAACGCGCGCTCCTTCCGCTGGCTCGGCCGCTGGCACACATGGCCTAGTCAGTGGCCGCGGCGTGTTACGTGACCACTGACTAGTGTCTAGGCACTAGTCTTCATTCTCTCATCATTTCTTGATATTTCCTCGTTTCTTTTCCAACTTTGACGCTCTTTTAGGCCAATGATTCTGAAACATAAATCGGGCCAAAACATCACGGAATGAGGGCAAATAATACGAATAAAAACACAGAATACGAGTTTAGACGAACAAAAAGAGGATAAACAGTTATGGCACAAACGATTAAGCCACCTAAATTTCAAATCCATCAACAAGTTAGTAAAAGACAATCTGGTTGATGGTCTACCTATTCAAGTCTACGACAAATACCACGTTTGTGAATCTTGCCAAGATGGGAAACAAACAATGGTATCATTTCCAACAAAGGCAGCTCACTCAACATCAAGAATTTTGTAACTTCTACATCTAGACCTTTTTGGATTTATATCTCCATTAAGTGTAAACGATAGAAAGTATACTCTTGTTGTAATTGATGATTTTTCTATATTTACTTGGGTTGTTTTCATGTACAAGAAAAGGGAAACTCTAGAGAAGCTACCTGATCTACTCAACAAACTGTCAAATCAAAAGGAGACATCCATCATCATCATTCGATCTGATCATGGAACTGAATTTATCAATCATATGATCGAGGATTATTTCTTAAGGATGAGAATTCAACATCAAACATCAGCAGCTCGAACACCATAACAAAATAGAATTGTAGAAAGACGTAACAGATCGTTAAAAGAAGCTACCCGAACAATGCTCAATGAAATCAACCTTCCAAAGAAGTTCTGGGCAGAAGCAGTCAACACAACTTGCTACATGCAAAATCGATCTGTCATCACACTACGTCACGGGAAAACTCCATACGAGCTGTGGAATAACAGGAAGTCTCAAATTACATATTTTCATTCATTTGGTTGTAAGTGTTACATTCACAACAATGGGAAAACTCAATTAAAAACATTTGATAGAAAAAGTGATCAAGGAATTTTCTTAGGATATTCTGACATCAGCAAAGCCTATCGTGTTTTTAATAAAAGGACTCTTGTTGTGGAAGTAACACCACATGTTGTTTTTGATGAAGCAAATTTTGAGGTTTTAGGAAGAGATAGTTCTTCTTCAAATAATGATTTCACTTCTTCTATATTAAGAAACTCTATAGATAGACTCATTGACAACATTCTTCTATGGAGTCCATGAAAAGAAGAAGAAGAAGAAGAGACCAATAATCAACCTGCTGCAGAAGAGTTACAGCAAGGGGGAACAGATGTACAAGCATCTCAGCTAGGGGGAACAAATCAAGGGGGAACTTCACATGAAGAATGCTCACAACCATCTATTATGAACAACCTGTTCCTCAATCTGTTGCACCTGCAAATCAACAGCCATCCGTTTCAGATTTGGTAAATGAAAAGTCTAATATTGGATTAGATGCTGACAATTTGTTTGATGTTCCTATCACAGATCATCCCGAATTTGAGAATCTACCTGATGAGCTAGAAATCGAAGTGTCTGAGGAAGTAATGAAAAGGCGAAGAAAATGGGTAGATAGTCAACCAACCGATCTCATTGTTGGGAACCCAGCAGATAGAGTCAAAACTAGACGTATGCATAGAGAAAGTGCACTGCTCAGCTGCTATCTATCTCACACCGAACCAAAAGATATCGATGAAGCCTTACAAAATGCAGATTGGACCAACGCCATGCAAGAAGAGCTAAATGAATTCAAAAGAAACGAAGTATGGTATTTGGTAGATCGGCCTAGACATCAAGGTGTGATTGGAGTTAAATGGATTTTTAAAAATAAGAGGGATGAAACAGGTGAAGTTGTGAGAAACAAAGCAAGGCTAGTCTCCAAAGGATATTGCCAACATGAAGGGATTAACTTCGATGAAACTTTTGCACCTGTGGCACGACTAGAAACTATCAGATTGTTTCTCGCATACGCTGCTTACCAACGTTTCAAAGTGTTCCAAATGGATGTAAAGAGTGCTTTCCTAAATGGAATTCTAGAAGAAGAAGCTTATTTGGAACAACCACCTGGCTTTGAAGTTGAAGATGAAGACAAGGAGTATAGATTGGTCAAAGCAGTATATGGACTAAAACAAGCTCCTCGAGCTTGGAATGAGACATTGTCCACCTTCTTGCTACAATCGGGATTCAAACGAGGATTAGTGGACAAAACACTTTTCACCATCAAAGTCCAAGACTATATCCTTTTGGTTCAAATTTATGTTGATGACATTATTTTTGGATCTAAATCTGAATTCCTTTGTAACAAATTTAGCAAGCTTATGCAGGACAAATACAAGATGTCAATGATGAGAGAAATGAATTTCTTCCTAGGCTTGCAAGTCAAACAATCTGCTGATGGGATCTTAATCAATCAATCCAAATATATCAATGATCTCATCACAAAGTTTGGAGTAAAAGAAAGCAAACCAGTAAAAATTCTCATGCAAACAAATGGACAGATCGGTCCTGATGTGCTTGGGAAGGCCGCTGATATAAAACAGTATCGTGGTATTATCGGATCATTATTATATTTAACTGCTAGTCGACCTGATACTATGTTTGTTGTTGGTGTTTGTGTTAGGTATCAAACTAGCCAAAGAGAATCTCACATGGAAGAGGCCAAAATAATTTTACGCTATCTCAAAGGAACAACAGAGTTAGGTTTGTGGTATCCATGTGATGATAATTTTGAACTAATAGGTTATTCCGATTCTGATTATGCAGGTTGCAAGCTTGATAGAAAATCTACATCTGGGGACTTGCCAATTTCTTGGAAGCAAGCTCATTTCATGGTTTTCTAAAAAGAAAACTTCGGTTGCAACCTCAACAACAGAAGCAGAGTACATGGCAGCAGGGAGCTGTACAGTGCAAAATTTGTGGTTCAAACAACAGCTAAAAGACTATGAAGTCTGCATGGATGTTGTGCCCATCTTTTGTGATAGCTCCAGCGCGATTGCCATCACACAAAATCTTATTCTTCACACTCGCTGCAAACATGTGGATGTTCGCCATCACTTTATCCGCGATCACGTTGAAAAGAAGAACATCAAGATCGAGAAAATTCACACCGATGTGCAGCGAGCTGACATTCTTACAAAAGCATTAGCCGAAGATCGATTCAAAATGTATTGTGGGAAATTGGGGTTAATAAACCTCATTGAAATTGGTACAAGTGTTGATAACAGATAGATGTTGGTAAAAAGTCATCTATTGCAATACATCATTAATTCTAGCTGTATATTTTCATATCATATTTATCTAATCATGCAGCTAGATATTTTACAAGGAATGTGCAAATCAAGCGATAACAGCGAGCTGTTCCAATTGGACAATCAACAGCTAGCTGATAAATGAAAATTCAAAAATAGCAGATCGATAAAGATGTCAAACGATCTACTGGGCATTAATCAAGGGGGAATCTAAACTAGAGTTATAAATCTCATTTATTTCTCTAACTCCTTTATTATTTATGTCTCATGATTAATATTAATTTCCATTTAATATTAGATAATGCCAAAAGTCCAAAATGTCAGAAAAAGTGAGGGGTAAATGGGAAGATCATTTAATGTTGCAGTCATCGATTACCATTTCAAGGCAATGATGTGACCCTATTAAGATGCAATTTGATGGCTTGTGTATTTCAATCGACATTTGGGCGGCAAATGATTAAATCAGGGAGTAATCTCAACCGTTGATTGTTATTACTTTTACATGTTTCAATCTGGTCCATCCATTATTTGCTTATATATATGAGTTCGTTTGACTGTTTCTCTTCTTACACTTTCAAACTTCTCTCTCTCAAAACCTTAAAACCGCTATTATTATTCTCTCAAGCTTTTTCTCGAATTTTTTTTTTATAAATCTTCACACAGTCACCTAAACCTTCTTAAAATGACTGCATCTGAAGCTAGCTCTTCATCTTCACACGCATCTCCGATTCCATTGTTGGAGATGTTTCACATGATTGAGGCTAACCTGTCGCCGGAGCCTCGCGCCTTACTTACAAATCACGGGTTCTGTACCTTAGATGTTTTGTTCACTAAGATTGAGGCGTGCACAGGTTAAATTTGATATCATATAAGAGCATGAACTAGGGTTTCATATTTGTTTTCATCTAACACATGATGTATATGATTTTGATTAATATAGAAACATGAACTAGGTTTTCACATGTCTGGTAAATGTTTATTCGATGATATAAAATATACAGTCTTCGTGTTAATGTCATTGATATATATCATAATCCTGTGCTAAAATGCTCATGGTGAGAATGATAATAAGTGACTTTAATCATATTGTGATATTGGTATATTACAACCTTAAAAGAACATCATAATTGTGAAATTAATTAGACTAAACGTGTTTAATTATGTGTTAATCATTCTCGCTATATGGTTATCTTCTTGGTTCAAAATAACACTCGATGTCATTATCACATAACATATGTTTAACAGTGAGCTGTCGCAGAGAATCAAAATTTGTGTTCTTATAGGGTTCCACAAAATTATCACCATGGAACCAGATTATTATCTCCCGCGACAAGTAGCTCTCTTCTATTTTTCTTGGATGGAAGATGATCGAGAGGAATACACTGTCAAAATTCTCACTGGAAAAACTAAGGAAGAAAACTTACGCACAACCGTAATAGAGATGATATTGCAAACATATCATCTCACTGATGAAGGGGAGATAGTTATTGAAGAAGTAACTGATGAACAAATACAGCAAGTTGTGAACATCATGGTTGCACAACCTTTCACATGGGCTGGGAAAGCATTTAACAGGGGATTAATGCTTCCCAGTTACTGTCTGCTTCTAGATTACATCCAGAGGGTGTTTTTGGGACACCAAGGGACCTACGATGCGGTAACTTCGGCAAGCTCAAGATAATGACTTTTGTGCTGCTCAACTTAAAAGTGAATTGGGCCAAGTCGCTGCTTAAACTGATAGTTGATGAGGAGTAATAGATCGATATACGTTAAGACTCCGATGGGAATTGCACATGGATCAATGTCAAGCGACCACTCCGCTTGTCCACGAAAATCAGCACTATCATTGCTGGATTCTTTCAAAAGGATAAATGGCATAAATCGGTTGAATTTAGCAAGGATTGGATATTGCCTAGGACGAGGCATCAGATCGAGATGGCTATTGGGACAGCATCTCATATATTCTTGAAGGTTACTGATGACAAGATAAAGCATGCCATGATACGGATTGGGCAATCGAATAAAGAATGATGATACATACAAAGAAACCGGAGACAGTTGGAGAGCCAGCAGCAGCCCAAGCGAATGAGGAACGATCTGCTAAGAGAAAAGCAGTTGGAAACCCAAAACCAACTACTGAAGCTAAGAAAGTGAAGAAACCGACCAAGGAACCATCTCCTGTGGTCAAACAACAAAAGAAAAAGGTACCAAAGAAAATTGCAAAGGAAGGGAAAAAGAAGCCCACTGCTCACAATCTGGAGGACGAGCTGGATGAGACCGTGGTTGAACATGCTGAACCAATCACAACTATGCCTCCACACAAGCCATCTGCTCAAAAAATGGATGAACGAGAGCCCGATGCTCATGATATTAATGAGGCAGATGTGGAGGTCAATATTCATGAACAGCCTACTGTTGATCTCGATGAAAGACTGCGAGGAGCACAGTTAATTTTTCAACAATCGAAGGAGAAAGCCACCGCTGTGGTTGTCAAATCTATGCCGAGAATCGAACTGACACCCACTACCTTTGAAATGGCTTAACGTTTTCAAACATATCTAGAAATCAAAGATTGAAAATTCTACATACTGGAAGCCATCTTGCTGTTATTCTCGATCAACGAGCTGAAGGCTGAAGAAAATAAGTTACTAACTTGTTTTGGATTTTTGGATGTGCCCGACGCTCGCCAGTACTTTCGCACATATGTGCTGACAAAGATGAAGGAGGAGGCCGTTGAATTACATATCGATCTGGCTCCATACTATGAGAAGGAGCAAGATCTGTACAATCTTGTTGTGGATTTACAATCTAGTGATTTTGACGATGTCTTAAACTTTGAAGAACATACTGTGGAGAAGAAAGATACCTCAGCTGTTGGTGAAACCTCTACTGCACAGCCTGCTGATGAGGTTCACATGGAGGAACCTGCTGATAACCCTTTCACTCATCAAGAAGAACCCACTGCTTCTGCGGAACCTGCAGTCGATATGAATGTTGAGGAACCATCTGCTCAAGCAGAGCTAGCTGTTGAAGCCCCAAAACAAAGAATATCAAGAAGGGATTGATACCCACTATTGTCGGGCCATTGGTTGATGTTGAGCCAACTGATGTGGTGTTTACACAAGGCATAGCACCAGAAGGCTTCAAACAGCATGACTTGGAAGAATTACTCACTGCTTCATTGGGGCCACAGATGCCTCAAGAGCAGTTGAATGAGCTCATCCATCTTCGCATCAACAATCGATCTGTTGCCATTGCCAATTTTGTATATACAGCTGCTGAGAAAGCTATTCGAGTTGTTAAAGGAAACTTTCAGCGCGCTCATGACTATCTGTCTGACGAGCTGCACAAAAATTTGAACAATGACCGTGAAGTTTTTGACAAATTCAAAGCCGACACAAATCTTAAGATTGCTGACTTCCAGGAAGAAGTCAATAAGTTTGATCAAAAGATGAAGCATGCAGGGGGCAAAATGGTAGAGGAGATGAAGAAGCATGTTGAGCAGCAGTATACTGACATGGAAAAGACAACCATTCCCGCTGTTGTTATAAACAAACTGCCATCCATACTTAAAGATACATTGCCTCAAGCCTTGAAGGATGATGATGTGGCTACTGGCGATGAGATATTCGAAATCAACAAGACCATAACTGACATGAAGGTAGCCCACAACAATCTGTACGTGAACTTCAATACTCATCTCAAGGACTTGGCAAAACAATTCAATGAAATCACTGACAACATCTCTACTTTTCTGCAATATATAGAGGATGCGCATAAACCAAGTTCAAAGCGCTCCATGACAAAATTGCTTCCCTCCGACTTATAATATCCAAAGATTTTCTTGATGATATCGAAAAGGGGGAAGAAAAGGATGTGGTATAGCCCGCTGCTCAAACGAAAAAGAAGCCAGCTGCAACTAAAAAGAAGCCAACAAGGAAGTTAACAGCAAAACAGGCAGCTGATGCTAGATTGTTGCAGCGAGAAAATGAGGAGAAACAAAGGAAATTGGAAGAGGATGCAAGAATTGCAGCAGATAGAAAAGGGAAGAAAGTCTACACGGATGCAGATGAGGAAGCAGAAATGTTTCTCGCTGGCTACAAGGCTGAACTGATAGCTGATCCATAATTCAGAAAATTATGGAGAGCCGAAAAAGAAAGGCAAGGGGAGATAGAGTTCAAGTTTGATGATGAAAAGGTTGAGACACCAGAATGAAGATGTCGATGAGCCAACCAATCCGTTGTTCAAATTTTTCGAAAAGTTCCAACTGACTGAGCCTCAAAATCTCACATGGCTTCATAGCAAAAAGGCGTCACAGTGGAACAAGATATTTAAAGAATTCATCATGCAGCATTACTACCTGCTCGAACAAGACGTACAAGGTGGATCAGTTGATGATTTGTTCAGAGAATTCTTAAGCAAGCATAAAAATCAAACATTCATCGAGTATCTTCATAGACAATCTGCTATGATGAATGTTTCTCTCACTACCCCAAAGAAAACTACATTGATATATCCAAGGATACCAGGAACAACGGAGGTTGATCACACTGTCATTTTGAATGCCATCAACCATTCTACTCAACTTATGAATTATCCCATTGATTTCAATAACAAGGACTATAGAAGAGTATTCAATGGGATATATGATAGCTTTGGTGTGCCTTCTGAACTAAGGCAAAGCGACATGGTTGAAAGGAGAAGAGCTCAGCTAGCTGAACAACAACATCGTCAATCTCAATCTACTGAGAAGGAACAAAGCCAACCACCTCCACAACAATGAAGATGTGTTCTCTATTTTTGTTTTCAAACTTTTTGTAAAAGCAGCTAGCTGTCATGTACTTCATTTCTCTATCTATACTCAGCTACCCTATCAATAAAAAGTTTGAAGTTCTTGGTTTTGAAAAACAACCTAATGACAATATCTCTTTGAATTGGTGTATTCATCCCCCCTCCCCCCCCACCCCATCCACCAATCTAGCTCTTTCGGGACCAACATTATATTTAAAAATAATTAATGTGAAATTTTTGTTCGTGTGGTTGTATTACTAAGTGAATTTATTTTGAGATATATAAATGAACCAAATACATAAATGTATTACTAAACTACTAATATGATATATAAATGATCCAAATACAATAAATGTATTTATAGTTGTTGGCTCCAAATTATATATATTTAAATCTTAATTTCTTGAAATTTGAAATATTAATATTATAGTGAATTATATGTAGACTTTGATTTCTTGAAATTTGAAATATCAATATTATAGTGGAAAATTATTTTTGCTATATTGAAAATAGTACAAACAATTTTTCATTGAGAAAATAGTTTTGGACTGTTCAAATTCCTATAACAGTATTAAATGTATTTGGTCATGATAGATGCATGACATAAGCAATGCACTTTGGACGGGAAAATGCAAGACAAGTGATTTGATTTTAATATAGTACATAATAGATTATTCTTATATATATCTCATTATGTCATGATTGTAATTTTAATATTTGTTATCATTCATTTTTTGTTTGCATTATTATCGCAAAAAATGAGTAAATAACAGTTAATTAATATAATACAAAGTTAGTATAACCTATAAAATAGATATTTTTGGTTAAATATTATAGTATATATATATATATATAACATTGACATTTATTAAATTTAATATAATAATATAATTACATAATTTAATTAACGTTTATTAAAATTTCATTTACTAATCATTTTGTAAACGCATTAATTTGAATATTTTGTATAATGTAATTTTGCATTCTTTTTTGTTCTAATTCCATTTTATATATCAAACTTAGTTATAATATCTTTTATTGTAAATTCATTTTTTTATTGGAGTTGGTTATAATCTTTTTGTTCTAATTTCATTCCATTTTATCCTCCTTATTAGTTATTATTACCTTTTATTTATGAAAAATAATTTATTGAATATTATAAATATCATCAAATTTATAAGTTCATTACAGGCGAATTGTTTTAAACTGTATTAAATGCATAAGCATATGATTAAAGCGTCTCTTGCAAATCAATTATTTCATGTTACTAAATTCAATATTAAAATTGTACCAATAATATTTAAGTAAATTTTTCACTAATCCGTTATTGAATTGATATCGAAAAATTATATGTCACAATTCCGTTTCTATTTTTCTGTGTTTTTTTGAAAATTATCCATCTATGATCCTTTTTTATAGAAAAATAATTAGAATTGGGGCTTTAAGTTGGTAGAATTTATTAAGAAGTACTCCCCATGATTTCGACCCAAAGTATATTCTTGTCCACTGATTAAGTAAATAACTATCAAAACGAAGAAATTAATTACTTTTTATAATGCGGATAATGCTTCTTTTCAGAGAAAGGAGAATAGGAACAAAAAAAATTCTTGTTATGTAATGTATAAATTCTTTTTTGTAATAAAAAATGAGAAGTTGAAATATCTATGTGATATTCCTCAAAAAGTCCTTTTTTTTTTCATTCAAGGATAAAGTTTTTAATTAACAAAGAAAAATGAAAATTCTTAAAATATGAGATCAATTCAGAAGCACTTTTTATTATAATTATAAATTTAGCAGACATAATTTCATTAGCCTAATTCATAGTGATGTAATTATACCATTAAAATGTTTTCTCAAATATATACCTATATAATATAGTGTATAATGTATTTCTCTTTAGCAATAGTTCATTTTTGTTTTACTTTTTGTATATATTTATTTTGGGGTGATATTAGTGTAGGAATCGCTTTATATATATAATATATATATATATTATATATTTATAGTGGTCAATGTAGTTTGACCAAGTTTTAAGTGACGTGGCATTTAATTTTGAGAAAATTAAATGACCTAAGGACTAAAAGAAATAAAGGTTTAAAGTTAGTCACTTAAAGTATGGAGTTATGTGTTTGGGACTAAAAGAGAAGAGAAACCTTTATCTCACATTGGTTACAAAACCAACATTCATCATGTATATAAGGAGATAAGAAACCTTATGGTTTGACAAGTTGGGTCAAAGACCATCTGGCGCGTGCCGGTCTGCTGTTATGAGCTTATTTTTGCTAGTGATCTGGTCGGTGATCTGGTCGTTGATCTGGTCCAGTATTCTGGTCCAGCTGGTGATCTGGTCCATGTTCTGGTCTGGTGTTCTGGTCCATGTTCTGGTCTGGTTCTGGCCCAGCAGATGGTGTTCTGGTCCAACAGATGGTCTGGTTCTGGCCCAGCAGAAGATCTGGTCTGGTGGTCTGGCCTGTGCCAGACAGATTGTGTTATGGCCTGTCCCAGACAGCTTGTGCCATGGCCTGCCCAACGATCTGCGACAGTGATCTGTCCAGTTTGTGAGATCGATCTGTGATATCAATCTCCTTGTCAACAAGTTTATGATGAATGTGGACAAATGTATGTCCAAATTAGGTGGATTAATTATAATTAATTACCACTAATTTTTGTAACTCCCGTAACGTCCAGTGGTTTAATGTGAATTAATTGTCATGAATGGATTTTAATTACAATTAATTCATGTAACTCCTATTGAGTGGATTTGACTTTTATATAGGTGGTCTCCATGCATTTCATAAACACGAAACATACACGAGACATCATCATTCACAAGCTCATCTTGCTGCATCTTCTCTTCAAGCATTTAGAAGAAGTTTTGTCCTCAACTTTTCCAGTTCGCCGGAGCTCGTTGGTTCGCGGTGCTGCCACCTCCGAGACGAAAGTCGTTTTTATCTTTGGAGACATTTACGCCTTACCGAGAGCACTACCGGGGCGTAATATTGTCTTGCGGAAAGAGGATCTTTCCTCGACTCGGCTTCCAGTTTCTTCTCCAATTTTATTTTGTTTTACTCCTTAGTAAAAGAATAAAATAGCTACTGCAAATAATATTTTTATTCTCCCAGATTAAATTTTCCAACAATTAGGATTTTGTTAATCTATATATTATTATTACCATTATATGTTATTAATATTTAATATGATTATGAATCTAATCCTATGTGGCATGCTTCAAATTTTTTAAATCCTATTTATTTATATTCTCCAATTTTTAGAATTTTTAATTAAAAATATACATTTTAATATATTAATAACATATGTAGAAGAATTTTAAAATTATAATGGTTCATTCTCATATACATCTACTAATAAATAGGGGGAATTCTAATTGTTCATTCCCATATTTATCTTCTAATAAATAAGGGGGAATTTTTGATAGTTCAATCTTAAAAATATCTACAAACAAATAATGAAAAATAATTACACAAAATGAAAAATTTTAACTCACGAACAATAATTACACAAATGTGTAATTTCCTTTTTAATAAACAAGTCATTATTATTGGGACACCCCAATATAGTAAACGTGTCATAAATAATGGGACGGAGGATGTACTAGTTTACGGGTTTGAGACATAAACAATTAATTTATTGGACGAGAACGAGTACCAGAATAACTTTTTAATTGAGTTTAAGATGAGTTCGAGTATATAAAATTTAAAAGTGCAATTCTATGAGGATTTATACATACGAATGAGTACAAGTCTATTGATAAAGTGATTATTATCCTATTGGTTTGACTATAAACGAATAGTATGTGATAAGACAATCATGACTTTATCATACAAAAGTTCACATAATTAACAGCTTTACTATACAAGTTTAAGATATGAACGAGTAGTTTATATATTTTTAGACAACGAATAATGATATCACTCTTCAATCGACATTGATAATACGAGTACATAAAATTGAAAAATATTTTTTAGATTGTGTAAAATGTTAAAATAACCGTTTACTATTTAAAAAATTTATATTATTATATTTTATTAATGTGTACTTTGTAATATTCAAGTTTGGAATATATTGCTCTGATTTATACACAACAATAAGTTGTTAGTGTATATTACTACCTTCATTTACTTAAATGTGGCTCATTCATTTTTGGAACGGAGAATAAGAAAGTGGTAGTTGAGTGTGTAAAAAGTGTATAAATGTGGTAATTGACTGTGTGAAAGTAGTAGTTGAAGGGTAATATTTTTACCAAAATATGGAAATGGCCACTTATAAGTGAACAAACAAAAGAGGAAAGGTGACCACATTTAAGTGAACGGAGAGAGAGAGAGTACATTTTAGTAAAAAATTATAAATAAATAAGTTTATTCAATGAATATGTAATATTAAACAAGTTTGAAGTTATAAAAGAGAGTGTTAATAGTTTATTCTTAAAAACTAGAATTTTTTACCTGTGCGATGCACGGTGTATGCACAAAAATTAATATAAATTAAAATTTTATTACTATAATTATATTAAAAATATATAATCATTTCTCGTTTATTTAGATTCACTTTAACCGAAAAATTCTCACAATTTTGATTAAAGTAAGTATGAATAAATGAAACAAATTGAGTAATATACTATAATCTTTATAAATTAAAATGAATATAAGGGCAAAATAATTGATTAATACCTAGATAGAAGAATAAAATGTAACATTAATGGTAAACTAACCATTTTATGGCATTTTCCTGCTGCTCGACTAATCTGTTCAAAAATCTTTCTATTGGCATATTTGTTAGAAGAGCAAGCCTATTTTTATTTGGGCTAAAAAATATTGATAAGCTTAAGTAGTTTGAGACGGATTGGTGCATCAACTCCCCCAGCATCCAAGATGAATATAACACCGAAGCCCCGCACAGACTAAATGCATGAGAAATATAGCATAAACAAATAAGATAGTTCAGTAATAGCAATAGCTTCAGCAAGCGCATAGGCCTTTTTGGAGAAACCTCATCCGGAGAACCGTATAATGCAACCGGAGATAGGGGCGGAAGTCTCCTAAGTCGTCGATGGCGCCGTCGACCTCGGCCTCCAAGAACACCGCCCCCTCACCGTTGCAGTTGATCTCAACGTGGCCTCTGTCGTCCTTGCTCAGCCTCCCCGCGATGGGGTAGATGTCGGAGAGGATGCGAGCGAGCGCCGCCTTGAGCACTGCCGTGTTGAAAAAGTCGGCGGCGGCGTGGCGGTAGAAGGTATGTGTACGCATGTGGAAGTTTTCGAGAAAGTCGTCGTCCACATTGGAGATCCACATTCTGTTCATCGGCTTCTCCGGCGATGGTTTCACCGCCGTCGTCTCCTTCACCACAATCTTCATATCAACTTTTTCACTTCTTTCTATCCACTCAGTGTGTATCGTTCTTCTATATTTCTCTATATATACACTAAGGTGTGTTTAATTAGAGGGATAATTAGGAAGAAATGATTAACTTATATATATTTCGAAATCACCAATCTATATATCATAACAAATAATCACCAAAAATGGCGTATAACCCTGCCTCTGCAGCCCTTCTCCTCCTGGCTATCGCCGCCACCGCGACGGCCGTATCCGGCCAATCAATCGACGACATTCCTCTCAACGTGAACGGTGTTTCTCTCGCCGGCAGAGTTTGCTGCACAGTGGAAGGAAACTGCCCCGATGGCTGGGGGATTGCCGGAGAGGATGTTTCTCTGAATTGCTACATCGGCAGCACGCTGAACGCCATCGGCGAAATCACCACAAACACCACCGGAGGATTCATCATTACCATCGCTACTTTACCCTACAACATCACCAACTACAACATAATGGACAATTGCTACTTATTTCGACCAGTTCATCGTTTCATATTTTGACCTATTTATGTTTTCAATAATCTCATAAAAACTACAAATTCATCATCACATTCTTCACAACAGCACACAGAAATGACACTTTCAATCTCCCGATTCCCGCACTCATTCCCTTCCATCGGCACCTCCCACGCAAACACCGCAGTAAAACACCCAACAATCTTATCCAAACACGCTTCTGCATTTCCGCGATCCGCATACTGCACAGCGATACTTCACCGCGGTCACAAAAGCCTCCGCCAAGGACGAAAACACCGTTGCGGAAGAGAGCACTCCCCGACGAAGGATGAAATGACGGAACTGGGGAAGGAAATCAAGCAAGCGATGAAGAAGAGAGAGAAGGAGGAGCCGAGATTCGTGAGCGGCGTGATTGCGGAGATAAGAGAATTGAGTGGTCTGCTTTCAATAAATTTTGGGAACCACGAGAGTGGTGCTGGGGTTCATCGCCGGCTCCAGTATTGTTCTTCTCTCTGTCCACGTTGTTCTCGCCGAGATCAACGATAGGATTTTCGCCGGGAACTTCAACACACACTAATGAGAAATTTATATATCTGCATAAATTGCAATGAGATTGAGATGAAAGGTTTTATTGAATGGACGTGATTATTCGATTAAAGTTATTAGAATGAAGGTTAAATAACTGCTTCAGTAAAAATAACCGTAAAAATTTTGTTTTTATATATTTATATAGATAGTAGTTTAAATTGTAATTTTAAAATATAAATTTAAAAATGACTCATCGCAAATAAGTGTCACATAAAATGACATCTCATTAGTTAAACTGTAATATTATATGCTTAAAAAGTCCTATGACACATAATGTCAAATATATCAATTCAATATTTTACTTAAAAACATAATTATAAACAAATTTACATGAGTAACCATCTTGTTGGTAACACAAATTAATATAAATAAATAGTTTCATTGCAGATGTTCACAAGAAACTAACCTTATACCTAGAGGTCTAAGCGAACCAAAAGATTTAATACTTAGTTCCATAAAAATTCGTTCGATATTCATTCGTCCCGTAAAAGAATCAAACTCGAGCTTGAATCTTTTATCGAGCCGAACTCGAGGCATATGGTATTCGATTCGGAAGGCTCGTGAAAACGTACAAATCAAATCTTAATGAGCCGATATCCAATTAGTTAATGAATTTTGTTAACGAGCCTATTCATGAACTTAAAAAGCGAGTTGAGCTTCGAATAGTTCGCGTATTATATATATATGAACGAGTTCATAAACTTTTCCAAATAATATAAATATACTAAATCAAATAATTTAATAAACAAACTTTTTAACGAGCTCAAACTTGAATAGTTAGCGAACTTGAGCTGAGTTATAGCGTGGATTCTAATACACTATTAAGTCAAATAATAAACGAACTGAACTTGATCCGAAATCGAGCCAATCTCGAGCTTGGTTTACAGAACTCGAACAACACACGAGCCTTTAAATTTTTAAACGAGCCGAACTTGAGTCCGACATTATTCAGTTTAGTTCAGTTAAATACAGCCCTACTTATAAGTTATAACATGGACTTTTCTTTAGATTAATAACTATCTGTATCTTGTTTTATAACACTTCTCACACATACATCATTACTCGAACATGGTTCAGCAAGAACGAACGAGAATAAGAAGGCACGGCGCCACTTTTATCATAATAAACGGTACTTGCTAAACTGACAAACACAATTCAATACTAAGTCGTGTATAAACTTGGTCCATCGATTACATATAATGTATTTAAGTGGATCTAATTCTAACATAGTATGATTGTGGCTGTAGAAGGTGTTCGAGTACCTGTTAAAGACACTCTCGAGGGCTATCCTGAAGGCACCCGTGCCAAGCTGTTCTGAGGGAAAAGCAGCCTGTAACAAGCAACCAACATATTGGTACATTTATCTACTAAATCAAGACCAATCAAAAGATCTTTCGTTCGAAACTGTTACGGCGAACCTGGTATTGTAGATCATCGGCATGCAGCAAAATGTAGCGGCGGTTGATGCCGATAACTTTTTCCGGGAATGCCTCCGGATGTCAGGATATCACAAATAACCTGAACTCATTGGTTGGTTGTCTAAAAATGGATCATTTTTCAGCAGATGTGCAGGTACAGTTGACTTCTACGAACACAGCCTTAACCTTTTGGGAACAATCATGATGGCTTATCTTCTCCGAGTCTTTTGAGCCGTTTGGTTCTGGTAAGGTTGTCCAACGCTTGTATTGAGCCACAGGACCGATGTTACTGAAGTATGACGCGTACTCTTCTAGTGAGATGACTCTCCTGAAGGTAGGATCTGAATTAGGAACAAATGAACATAGCCAGACTTGAAAGTAAGTAACCATTGATTGAGTTAGAATTACTTAAAGCCGTATTCCGACATCACAACAGCAGGCTCTCCTTTTCCCGTGACGACAATGAATTCATATTCATGTCTACAAAGACAACACAAACATTATAAATCATCACGAGTTATAGAAGGATATAGGAACATTCCAATTTTCGATTGCAACATGAACTTTTAATCTAGTCCTCGGCTAACATTAACTTTCAAGTTGTTCTAGTTGTCATTTCATATATAGAAATCGATTTCAGTAAGCCGAAACATAACAATGAAACTATTGATCAATGCTCAAACCATGAAGTAATTCACTCCTCAGAAGACACATGAAAATTGAAAGTCTATTCCTATTGCTATGAGAAATGAGAACATTCAACTTGCAGGAAAATTGATACAGAAATTGCACACGGTAGACGGTAAGAGTCGAAAAGAAAACTAAATTTGAGTCAAAAGAAAATGAATAGGAGGATTTATGATACCTTTGCAGCAAAGTCCTAAAGGACGAGTGACCCTGCACTACCTATATACAGAGCATGCTACATTACTTATCACAATAAGAAATACTTGTATGCACAGCACAACCTCAACTACATTTGAGAAGGTAATATTTTCACGCCAAAACTATGGCTCAACTCAAGGGCTCTTCTCGACTCTGGAGTAGGCTTGTCAATGGGCGGGTAAAACCCGGACCAGAACCATTAAATTAGATACGGTTCTAGAACCGGAACTGGACCGTTGAATATCAGATCCGGACCCGGACCGTTAATTAAAATATTAATGGTTCCGGTCCGGGAGAATACCCATGGATCTCCCTATGTTTTATTTATATAATTATTTTAGTCACCAATTCGTTAAAACGAATCCGAATTAGAAATAAATTAATTAAATATAAAATATTTAATAATGAAACTTCACTCTTATTTTATTTAACCATTATTAAAAAATCACTTAAATACCATAATTATTTTACCACTTATATGTGTTTATTGTTTGGGTACATTTATTATTGAATTAGAACGTATAGAGTGTTCGTCTACGATTAAGGATGTAATACGAGATATTATAAAATATTATTTTTTTAAGATAAAAAAAATTGAAGAAAAAAAAATAAAAAAAAAATTGGAAAAAAATGATCGGGCCGGACCGAACTAGAACCGGAACCGTACCTTACGGGTCGGGTCGGGTCTGGACCGACCATGAGCGGATTTGTACGGATTTAGAACCGGAACCAAAATCGGAACCATAACTTTAAAATGAGCGGGTTTTGACCGGTTTCGGTTTCGGTTCCGGTCCGGGTAAAACCCACCCATTGACAAGCCTACTCTAGAGTACCCCCAGCTGAGTTATGATCAAAGCGTTTAGCTTGAGCTCGAGACACAACATTACAATATCATTTCTACCTTAAGGAGTGCAAGTTCTCTAAAAGTTCAAATGTTTCGACTATAGAAACATAATCCTCCACCACAATATGACTACAATGTCGCTAATGTCAGGAATGGAACATGAGAATTAACGAGTTTAGCTTGAGCTTAACAAGAGCATATGTTCTACTTCTACAGTCACCCAACCGAGAGAAACAATAGAAAGAAAAGACCAAAGTTAGAAAAGTAAAAAAGACACTTTTAGAGACTAAAAGTCTGTAAAGAAATGCCCAGAAAGTAATTAAGATTTAAAACGAGGAAATTTAGAAATAGAGAAATAGGAAGGGAATATAAGCTATTACCTTGAAGAACTCCGGCGATCTTTTCGCCGATTCAGGCGAACAGCTGCGAGAAGACAAAGGGCGGCGAGGTGGCGAGATAGAAAGGTGCAGAGCGACGTCAGTGGCGAGTTAAAAAGCGAGTTGAACTTCCAATAGTTGGCGGATTATATATATGAACGAGTTCATAAACTTTTCCAGATAATAAAAAAAAAAAAATACTAAATCCGAAAAAAGAATAATGAAACCGTAAGTTTGAAGATCGTTAAGCAGTTGACAGAGATCGTTAAAAGCAGTGTGTTGGTGCGGCGGGATGGAATTAAAGACTGCGGAGGCGGAGGATGCTGCTGCTGCTAAGGAGGAGGAGGTCGACCAGACGACTGCTGAGAACAAGAAACAAGAAGATGAAAAGGATGCGAAGTCCAAGACTTCTTGATTTGTTTTTTGTTTTTTTGTTTTTCTTGATAATGCGAACGACGAATTCACATATCGGGTAGAACTAGACGTGCCCCCGGTTCGGGAACCGGCGGTTCCGGGCCTCAAACCGCCGGTTCGCCTTGAACCGGAATCGGCTCGCTAGGCCTCCTTCCCGGTTCCGGTCCGGGCCGGTTTGAACCGCCGCTTACATTTTCCTTCTTTTTTTTTTTTGTAAAACATGTAATTTTAATTTTTTGGTACATTTTGTTCAATTAAACTATAAGTTAGAGATAAAATTATAATGTAGGAGTACTAGTTTTATAGTAGTACTCCTTTGATGAAGTTTGTTAAACCATCAATGTGGGACAAACTTATAAGTTGAAGAGATATTAATCAATTATGACATTATACTAATATCTAATTTATTCTATACTATATGGGAATAAGTGACAAATAAATTCAAATGAATGTAGAGAAATAAAATAATTTAGATTAGATATAGTTAGAGACTTAATATACTTGTTTCAATGTTAAAATATAATTTATTGATTATAAATTACAATTTGTATTATTGTTGAAGCAAATATTAAATAAATAAGAAAGTAATTAATGAAATTGAGTAGAATATTTATATATATGTTAAACATGATAGTTGTATTTTTAAATCGTTGTTATTTATATTGGTTAAATTTATAAGATTAAATTGAGTATAATTTACAATTTATTTAGTTGTATTTTTAAAAATTAAATATAATATTCAAACATTTATAATTTATAAATTAAAATTAACATGAGTATTGAAGCTATATTAAATAAATAGGAAACAAATATAAAATTAGGTAGAATATATATATATATATATATATATATATTATTAAACATGATATTGTATTTTTAAATCTTTCTAAGTTTTTTCCACATTGAATATGTATCAAACTTGACTAAAGAAGTGCTCTTATAAAATGATTTTATCAAATAAGTACTCTTATACATTTTATATAATTGTCCCACATTGAAGATGTATCAAACTTCACCAAACAGGTGCTCCTATAAAATCTACCAAAGAAGTACCCCATATTATGCCCGTTTGAACTGGCTGGAACCGTCCCGAACCGGCGGTTCCCAATGGTATTCTTGAACCGGCTGTTTGGGGTTGAACCGGCGGCCGTTTCTACCCAGTTCCGGGCCGGTTCTTGAACCGTTGACCACGGTTCCGGGCCCGAACTGTTGACTCCCGGGCCGGTTCCGATTCGGGCCCGCCGGTTCATTGAAAATGGGCATGATTAGGTAGATTTTAAATAGATTTCCTTCTGATCTATATCTCATGTTTGGCAACTTTTCTCTCTGTATATCTTATTCTTATTGAGAATGTATTGGTGATCCAAGAGATATAAAAGGTTTGATCAAGAAATAAGATAGCACTTATGATGGAATACAGATTATTTGATAAGCTTTAGCCATTTCCTAATATTTGCCTTTTTCTTTATAGAATTAGTTTATTTTGAGCAAATATACATGGCCTGGAAGAACTAGATAACTAGTTTATTTTTGTGAGAATTTAGATTAATATCATTCTAGAGAGATTTGAGAGGTAAACATAGATGAGAGAATAATTATACATTTTCCTATATTATAAGGATTAATAGATTTGGATATTGGACTCGTATAAACTTGGTTTTAGTAATCATCATCTATCAATTTTTAGAACCATAACAATTAAAGATAATCATAAGAATATAATTAGTCAAGAAACTTTGATTATGTTTTTTTCGCAAAATAGTAATCATCATGCATCACTAAATTAGTAAATGTTTGGTTCAGAAATAAAGGGGAGAGGGAAAATTAGGAAACTCACAAAGCCAACATAAAAAGTTTAAAGCTTACAAAAGCGTGTGAAATATGCATTCCCTCCATTCTACGTATTACTAATATTTTTGTAAGTTTCTTTTCATCTTTCTGTCCATAATGTATAAGGTTGATTTGTGAAGTTGTATGCTTGTTTGCAACTGGTGTGGTATTATGATTTAACATGACAACATATAAATGTATTAGTATATTAATGCCTATAGAATTGTCTAGAAATTTTATGTAAGCACATCTATAATCCTTGTTCATATTTACATTGCCCCTACGTTAAATAATGTCTCAAAATCGAGAATGAATGTATAGGCGATTTGATGGTCGTGATAGTTTAAATATTGACTTCTTAGTTGGGCTAGAATCATATATGGAATTTGCTACTAGTAAACCGATGTTTATGGATGGTGACAAATTAAATGTCCTTGTAAAAATACAAGAACATTCCTTACACGAACCAAAAAATTGTTCGATATCACTTGAAGAAATTTGGATTCATTCTCAATTATCACATTTGGAGGTTTCGAGGGGAAACCACATTTCAACAAAGGACAGAGGATGTGCATTCAATTAATGAAGGATATTCAAGTGTTTACCATGAGATGATATTTGATGCTAACAATGACCAGTTTGATGACATTGATGAACCTCTCAATCCTGAAGTTAAAAGTTTTTTCAACATGTTGAATGCTGCTGACAATGATTTTTATTCCGATTCTGTGTAATACAGACTTTGTACGAGGATATACTTCAAAAGTCTACTCAAGTTGCAGCTGATACACCCGATGTCCTATTAGTACGGGAAAGATCTTTTTGGAGGCAGTAGGCGGTGTAGATAACAAAATGTGTGTGTTTGGAACTAGGTCTTTCGCTTCTAGCATAAGAGAGAAAATTACAGTAGGAGGTAGTATGTCTCATGTTGGATCAGATCAGCTTGCTACTTTACAGGCGCAACTCGAGACTGAGAGGCAACATCGTGAGCGCTTGGAGAGCAGATGCGAGCTCAAGAGAAGAAGATGCGAGCTCAAGAGGAGCATATACGAGCTCAAAAGGAGCATAAAGAGCAAATGACAATTTATATGCATTACGTTCGGTCACAGCAGGAGCAGATGCATGAGCTATGCGAACATTTATGGCACAATTTAAGTCTGGATCGGGTTCTACACCCCAACCACCATCTGATTGATAAAAATATTGAACAAGCATAGTACATTACATTATATTACATAAATATTCAACAAACAACATACATAACATTACATAACAAGCAGTGGGCAATACATTACGAAAAAATTCATTCTGAATTAGACTCATCCTTGTCAACAAGCAGCGGACATTTCGGGCGCCTATGAGCATATTGACGATAATTACTACACTTTCTTCGACGAGATACACTACTCTCCGCTTCACTAGTATGTTGACGTGTCCTTTCACCCGCTGCTCGAGCTCTAGTCATCCTAGGTCTACCCGACAATCGGATAATAACCGGTGGTAATATAACTCTTGTAGCTATTCCAACTGGAAGCATCCAATTATCTCGATGAGGTACAATCATAATAGAGCCAACATATGTTTGAATCAGTGCTTTTTTAGTGTAATAATGACTCACATATTCAGATACATGTTCATAATTTTTAAATCATACTAAATTGTTACAAACCCGTAAATTATTCAAATAAAAATTGTTATTTAAATATTTTGATACCAACTGAAAGCTCGATTTCTCAAATTGGGTCAGCCTTGATCTTTTGTAAGCATATATTAACTTCATCGACTTCTTTGGACTTTGGGGTTGCTCTTCTAAGACTTCTTCTTGAGGTGGAACTTCCGGTTAGAGATGTCAATCGGGTCAGTCAATTCGGTTTCGGGTTAACCTATTTGAGTTGTCGGGCTATTTGATTTGAACTAAATCGAGTTAAAAAAATATTTATGAAAATATTTTACATATATGTATATATTTAATGGTTCCATATTTAAAAAATATAACAAATAAAATAAATTTTAAACATAGTTAAATATTAAAATCAAATATGAATAAATTTAAAGATAAAATGTAATGATATTATACTAAAATTGTGTCATAATAATTTTTTTAAGTGATTGATTAATTGATGCGTATGATAAATATATTTTTTGCATAAAAATTAAATATATTATGCAAATAATTATTATTTTATTTTTTCATTCGGTTAATAAGGTCAACCCATTCAATTTTTAGGCTAATCCTATCGTGTTCGGGTTGTTTTCAATCCACCCCGTTCGGGCTAAACACTGTTTCGGATCATAAATTTTCAATCATAATCCTCTTCGATTTAGAGTTGTTTTTTGAACCAACCCACACTTTCGGGTCAAATTGACACCCCTACTTCCGGCTATGGACCTTCAGTTTACTCTGATGGCTTAGTAGAAGCAAGTATAGGTTGTTGAATAACTATTGTTGTTGTTGTTGATTATCAATACAAGACTCCTCAAATTTAGCGGCTTTTGAAGATGATCTCATAAAATATTAATTAAGGTGTTAATACTAACCTATAAGATTTAACTGAATGTTACGATTCGAGAATGAAAATATTCAAGTAGAACTTAATTTCTCCATGAATTATACCCAACAACTATTTATTTGGGTAAAGTGAGTAAAATTGAGTAATAAATCATAATTTAATTTAAGAATTTAACAATGACACCTCTAGATATAAATTAAGATACTCGAGCATTAGTCGAGTTAAGACTCAAGAATAATTCTCAAAATAAAGGACAATGTTTTCTCACACTAAGAGAATTTTAAACGTACTCCGAATTAGAATCTCACGTAAGATTTATTTAAAGGTTTCGATGAGAGATCGAATCTGAATCACGAGAACGAGGGACTTTATGAGTCGGGGCTAATTAGGTAGGCTTTCTTACACTATTAAATATGTATGCATGACTTTAGAATGAAATATGTTGTTTTTAAAGTACTGTCTTGCTAAATGTTTCAATTTATGTATGATGTCTATCTGTTTATTTTGTAATCGAATTCAGGTCCATATAGATTATATATCTTACTTGGACTAGTGTACACAGCGGACCGTGAGTCATATTAGCGGGTTGGCCAGTCCAATGTCCGTGAGAGGTGGCCACCTCCCCGGCACATAGAACTTCAAATATGGTTGATTACAAAGAACTTAGGCTGCAGCCGAACTCAGGATTTTCAAGAAAGGATTTTAGTGAACATAAGTTCTCTATAGACAAAATCTCTATGTTTTACTTTCAATGGCATGACAATTATATATGTATGAGTGCGATTTCGGCATGTGTCTACTGAGTACTTTTGTACTCAGCCCTGCATGTATTTCTAAACGTCCAGGTTGAGCGATGGTGAAGGAGGGGTGCTATGTTCGGGCTTTTTGTCGATCCGAGTAACTTTCCGCTGTTAGTTTGAGATCGTTATGTAATAAACTTGAGACTCAGTTTCTTTCATGTTAATCTGTTATGTATTGAGCCTAAGACTCTAAAAGTGTATCAACCTAACTCTAGATCAAATATGCGGAAGCTAAAAGCAATGTGAAAAAGAATACGAGATGGATTTTTGCGTAGGTTATAAATGTATAATCTACACGAGCCTTATGGCCAAAAAGGATTACTAAAACAAGTGTTGAGTGTGTTACAATATTAGTCTATACTCTAACACAACAACTCTATCACCAAATACTAAAGGTACATTCTAAGGTCTAAGAACCGTACAATGAAAACTTATAAAAAACTATGAAAACACTATATGAAAAAAAACATCCATCTCTTTTATAAAGATCTCTTGCATTTATAGACGAACTTGGACTGAGTTGGGCCTGGATCCACGTTTATTGCAACTGCCCACTACTTCCACAACTATAGCACGTCAGTTGTTGCGTCAGCATTCTGCCTTAAATTGTGGAACAACCTCAGTCAATGTTGCTTCCTGATTTTGTGGAACAAACTTCCACTTAACACTCTTTTCTCAACAACCTTGCTTTTGACTCTTTCTTCTTTCACCAAAACGTGTGTTGCACCTTCTCACATCTGAGTCATCACTCCATGTGGTGCTGAGCTGGTTGTTGAATCAGTATTCCACGTCATGCTGAGTTGGAGTCTCAGTCAGCATTCATGTGAAGAAAGCAAAAACGCAGATATTAGTATAACATGTGACTACAACAATCAGAGTTATTCTAAACCTAACGAACTCCCTCTTTTTTGCGCCTTCTTCACAAAACTCGATCTAAGGTTTCCAGATGGTGCTCCCCCTATTTCCATGTCTGCAAAACAACTTCAAAAAAATAGCAAGCATACATATATAGTTTGTGGAATAAAAGCAACCAACCACAGCAGCAATATGATCAGCACCACAAACAGTAAATATCAACAGTAATATCATGGCAGCATCATATTCACATCAAATTAAAAAAGTCATTAGCTGCATGCATCCATATCATGTTCTTATCAAAAACAAACAAAAAACATAAATTGTTTTGAAATCATTCACATCAACAAATCATTGTTTTTAGACCACACATGGTCATATCACTCATTTGCCTCATCATCACCATCATCCCCAACAGGTTCCTCAGCAGCAGCTCTAGCTCCAGATCCTTCTGCCACCACTAATTCTCCCATTTTTTGTGAAGATATACATTCCTCCAATAGGGGTCTAGTGGCAGCTAGGGTGGAGATCTCCTTCTCCATTTGAGAAATGGTGGTTAGAGCTTGCTGGAGTAGATGTTGAGGTACTGGAACTTGAACACCACCGGTTGCAATTTGGGTAGCAGGAACATCAGGGTTTTTTCACGGGAGGTCAGCATCTTTGTCCCTACTGAACAACAAATTATGGATGATGTTTCAACTTATTATTTTAAGTTACTCACAATAGGACGAGATCATTATAGATTGTTAAGTTGACCCAAGTTGTTTTCTCAAGTAAGGCTAAGTAGGACTTCATCTATGTTACAGAACAGAAAACAATTAAAGGAATTGTTTAAAGGAATTGAAAAATGAATTATCTAAGCGAATATTAAGAAAGCAATTCAATCCTAAATCTAAGAACGTGGAATTTAAAGAATTAAATCTTGACATGCTTCGAATTGATGTTGGGTCCCGGGAGAGCAGGTGTGGTGTATGGGGGGGGGGATACACCACAATCCAACTTTTCGCATTTGGCTGTTTGAACAGCAGGTTGAGAATCAGCTCGCTGTTGATACCAGAACAGCTCGCTGTTAATAGCAGTCGATCTCCTCTGTTGTAGAGAGATTTTTAGCTGCTCAAGAAAGTTCTCAACACAGAGCGTGAGTAATCTGTTAAGGAGCAGATAGACTGGCAGCTAGCTGGAGCGTACCAGACGATCTGTCCAAACACAGATCGTGTGCGGAAGCTGTGTGTATGTTGGTTGCTCTTACACTTAGAAAATATATTTTGTTTATACCGAATGTTCTTTATGAGGTTGATTCAAATGCACAGCTCGCTGTTGGTAACAGCTCGCTGGTGAAGTGATAAACAAAGAATCAAACTAATGCAATGCAAAATATAAAGGAACACACAATATTTAACGTGGTTCGGGAAACCCCCTACGTCCACGATTGATCAAAGCTAGATCGATGAATCCCTTAACCTTGGATCCCTCGCTTATTTATCCTCGTTGAGTACGAGCCAAAACTCGCTTATTTATTCTCGTTGAGTACGAGATTACAACTCTCTTATTTAAACTCGTCGAGTACGAGATCTGGGTTTGGTTTATAATGGTTCTTCCTCAGAGCTTTTGGCTATGGAGGAAACTAGAACTATAGGCTTTGAAGGCTCAAATCTAAGATAAGTTCTAGCGGGGTTATCTTCAGAATAATGGTGATTTCTCTCTAATTTACAACACTCAAGGATGTATATAATCTATATCTAGTGTTGAATAAATCAATTGAAAACTGGAGAGAATCTTTTAGCGTTGAAGCTTTTTCTGGGCAATATCCCGAACTCACGAACACCATTTCTGAAGAAGGCTTGAAGTAATATATAGGCATATTTGAATTATAGCCGTTGGAAGTCTTTGCAGCTTTTGCAGTAAGCATTAAATGCTCTTTTGACCGTTGACTGCTGACTGTACTTCTAGCCGTTGGAGTTTGTCCTACGTGGATCTTGACGTGGCATAGAACATGTAGGCTTTATCAATTTAGGTAGATTATAGCTTCCTCCAACTGGGATGAGCAGCTCGCTGTACCTCATTAGGAACAGGTGGATTTCGTTTTCCTTGAAGTCCAGCTGTTGATATACACAGCTTGCTGTTCTTTGAGCAGGTGCACTTTGTTTCTTAGCTGTTGATGTACACAGCTAGCTGTTGATCACTGTTGATAACTAGCTGTTGATCGCTTGCTGTTGATCGCTAGCTGTTGATCACTAGCTGTTGATCACTTGCTGTTGATCACTTGCTGTTGATCACTAGCTGTTGATCACTATCTGTTCGGTCGATCTGTTATGCACAGCTAGCTGTCTTGTTTCTTCCACAGCTAGTTGTCCTATCTGTTAGACACAGCTAGCTGTTCTTTTTACATCTTCTTATGCAGCTTGATGTCAACTTGTTTGATACAATGTTGATTCAATCTCGCTGCTTCTTGGTCTTTAGATCGATTTGTCCATCGATCTGTTTCATAGCAGCTAGCTGTCCATCTAGATCAATGTCAACCTGTTTGATACAAGGTTGACTCTCTCTCTCGCTGCTTCTTGATTTTCATATCGATCTGTCCTCGGTAGTAATGCTGTCATGCTGTGCTATAAATAAGATGCTATAAAAACTAAGTCTAGATGGATCAGGTTAGTCCTATGAACAGATCGTTATATCAATCTGTTCTCACATTTTGACTTAACCTGCTACATAACAAGGTCGATCTTTTTAACACAGATCGTTAATTTAGTCTGGCCTTACAGGTTGATCTCCCTTCTACTAGATAGACTAAATAAGATCAAGCTCTATGACACAGGTTGTAAACTTAACCTGATCTTACATGTTAGCTGATCTACTATTGAGAACACAGATGGTTCCTATGGACACGATCTGTCTTTCATCGATTTGTCCTTACACTTAACCATCTGTTGAGTCTATCTATTCTAGACACAAATAAAGCATAAATACATAAGCATCAATAAACATTAAAGCGTAAACACAGTTTAATATCATGCATATATAATATGGTTTCGCATCATCAAAACATATAAATAATTATTTCTACAAGCATCAAAAAGGTTCCCAACAATTGATTAATTAACATGAGTGGTATATTGAGAATCATTAATTGGAAATTAATCACGAAAGAAGCAACGAGAAAGGAAAACATAAAATAAATGAGAAAGCAATAAGAACTCACAATTTAAACGGAAAATTAATTCACTAGAAAAGTCTCCGGGTTTGAATCACGAACGAATCCACAATTCGAAATAAGGAACGAACTAACAATGAAAATCTAGACTACTGTATTTTCTCTCGTGGTTTAAAACCCTAGAATGATAGATTCTCTAGTAAATCACGTGTGTACTATATATATAGGGAGAAAATCCGTTGGGCTAGCGATCACTAGGGGGTAGCAGGCACTACCCCCATGGTCTGTCCTCAAACAAATTCGTGAGGGCTAGCGGTCGCTACCCCAACGTTCTGTCTTTGATTGGCTTTCAGGGGCTAGCGGTCGCTAGCCCCACGTTCTGTCTTGGCTAACCCCTTCGAGCCAGCGACCGCTAGGGGCTAGCGGCCACTAGGCTAACTCTCTGTCCGAGCCACGCTTTTTCTTCTTCTTTTCATCCTTTTTTCGTCCTTGTTTCTCTTCTCGAGGTTGAAAGGTCTGTTGAGCCCTATCTGATACAACAGGACACCATGTTGTTGAGTCACAACAGTCACATTGGATGACACAATCCAATTAAATGTCATGACCTTATGCAGCACATAGTAAAGGTGGGACAGGCTTGAGGCCTTCATAGGCTGGACCCAGCGCGACCGTTTGCCCCCCGTGATTAACTTAGCTACATCATCTAGACTGACCACCACTTGACCCTCCACATCTTTCAACCCAAACACAGAATTGATGGCTTCAACAGAAAAATCAAAGACCGTGTTATGAAAACACACCTTCCCATACTTATTCGAAGTGGGGTCCCCAAATGTTTTAGGCCGGTTACAATAAAAGTGGTGAACAATTGTCTTCACATACAGAGTTAACATATAGAGTGTGTCCAAAAGCCCTCAAATCTTAAAGAAGGAAATGAGGTTATTTTCACTGAAGGTTACCTCATCAATTGACCGTTCACATATGCAGGGTGCATTGCAGAGTCTTTTCCACTTCACGGCTGCAACATCGTCATAGAACTGCATACTTACAGTCGGTCAAAATCGGAGTCTGAAAACACCGATTGGTCAGACTCCTCCTCCTATTCCTCCACTTGTTGTAGTGCTTGTTTGGCCTCCATGGGTTTCTCCTCCACGGGTTTCTTTCCCTCTTGCACCTCCTTCCGTTTGGCCATTTCTGCCAGGGCACTTTTCATTACCTTGTCTGCATCTAAGGTTTAGGGTTTCTCAAATAAAAATTTTTATTTAAATATTTTCATACCAACTGAAAGCTCTGACATTATCGATTTCTCAAATTGGGTCAGCCTTGATCTTTTGTAAGCATAGATTAACTTAATCGACTTCTTTGGACTTTGGGGTTGCTCTTCTAACACTTCTTCTTGAGGTGGAACTTTTGGTTAGAGATGGAAATCGGGTCAACCAACTCGGTTTCGAGTTTTGAGTTGTTGGATTATTTGGTTCGGACTAAATCGGGTTAAAAAAATTTCGGGTAGAAAATTTACAACACTAACCCTAAACTTTTGGTTTTCGGGCTAGTCCACCAGGCCGTTCGGGCTAGAATATTTATGAAAATGTTTAACATATATGTATATATTTTATGATTATATATTTAAAAAATATATATTTGAAATATATAACAAATAAAATAAAATTTTAAACATAGTTAAATATTAAAATAAAATATGAATAAATTTAAAGATAAAATGTAATGATATTATACCAAAATCGTGTCATAATTATTTTTTTAAGTGATTGATTAATTGATGTATATGATAAATATATTTTTTGCATAAAAATTAAATATATTATGCAAATAATTATTATTTTATTTTTTCATTCGGTTAATCGGGTCAACCCATTCAATTTTTAGGCTAATCCTATCGAGTTCGCATTGTTTTTAGTCCACCCCATTTGGGATAAAAACTATTTCGGATCATAAATTTTCAACCCTAACCCTCTTCGATTTAGGGTTGATTTTTGGACCAACCCGCACATTCAGGCCAAATTGACATCCCTACTTCCGGCTATGGACCTTCAGTTTACTCTGGTGGCTTAGTAGAAGCAAGTATAGATTGTTGGATAACTATTGTTGTTGTTGAATTATCAATTCAAGACTCCTCAAATTTAGTGGCTTTTGAAGATGATCTCATAAAACATTTGCCACCGGATCTACATAAAATAAAATATAGCTAATATATATATATATGGAAGATATCAAATAAAAATGGTCATGTAAGAGTTAACTAAAAATAAATTTTGACTGTTAAATTATTTAGATCAATGGTATAGATTAAAAGATAATTTTAGTATATATCTTATTTACAATATTTTATCCCTAAAAATAGAGAATTTGTTATTCTTTCTGACTATGATTTATTGATTAGAGTATAGTTTAATTATATCCATTGGATGAAAAATATGGATGATTCAAATTTATTTTTAGTTAACACAAGCAGATCTATTTTCATTATATATATAACAAAGTAATCTTATTCAATAAAAATAAAAATACATTATAATATTAATAAAAGACTTCAATTTTCAATTTAGTTTAGTGTAATTTGATTTAAAAATTATTACTAAAACAAAATAATCATTAAATATTTTGATTTAGTCCGACTTGATTTTTCGGATTCGATTAAATTTGTTCACCTCTATAAAATTATATCATAATTGTTTTTTAAAGTAAAAATTTTATATAGTAATTTATAATATATATGTATTTTATAACATGTGTAATTGTAACAAAATCATTTAGTTCCGCACCCTATTTGTGAACATGAATATATTTATATGTAATGTGTAAGCTATGTTTATTACATTATTAAAAATTGAACATTTTATACCATGATAAATTGATAATTAGATGAACGATATTTGAGACGACGCACTAATGTAGGGAAAAAATTCATGCAACCACAAAAGGATCGAACAGAGATTTCGGAAAGGAGACAACAAATCACTCTACGCTAAAATTGAAACAACTAAAAAAACATCGAGAGTTATGACCAAAATTTTATAAGAATAAATTAATATATCTATGTTATAGATAAATTGATGATTTCCTAAGAGAACGCGCGCCTTATTAATTATAAAATATTGTATTGGTAATTTAGCTTCAATCGTGACTGATTATAAACAACCTAATGAAACTTATATCACATAATTTAATGACTTGCATATCATCTGAAATTAAAAGACACTAAATAAATTATAAGAAATACAAGTTTAAATTGATTATATATAAATGTTTCAAAGTTAATATAGATGAGATATGTATTTCATATTAAGCAATAACAAAATATTTTAATTGCAATATTAGCGGAGGATCTATATTAAATTACTTACGAGGAATACAAGAAATGAAGGAATTTTTGGGTTTTGTCATAAATTAAGAATATTGATAATTTTATTACTTTCTTTATAATTTTTACACATTTAATTATATGACAATACCATGTGCAATCAACTATAATATAGACAATATCACACCCAAATAAGTTTTTTTAAAATAATATATTGCATAATTTAATCTTTAATTACTACTAAGTAATTTGGTTTATTTATTTTATCTTCATATAAAATATAATAATACTATTAATATGTGTTACGTAAAATTATTAATTACTTGTTCAAATGCTCTCGAAAAATAATAGCACATTGCAGTGGACTTCGTGATCAAATTAACCAAGTCCAAACGTGGGAGTACTGCCACATGGGTAATCGTGGACAGACTCACTGACAGAGCTCAGTCGTTATTAGTGCAGTCAAGATAAATTTATAAACATACACTCTTCACTAGGTTCCGCTAGTGGCAAGTACACGGTCGATCCCACAGGGAGTTGGTGGATTCATCTCTCGATGTCACAATTTGGGGTTTGAATCAGGTCTTGCCTTGAGCAAGAAGTTGTAATCAAGCAGAATATAAAGTACTGAAATATAAAGTAATTGAAAAGAAATATAAAAGATAGTTAAAATAGAAAGCAACTTGACTTGGGTTAGAATCCTTGAGTCTTGACTTATGTCTTGATCATCGGTGCAAAGTTGTTCGTTGTATTAGCATGTCATTGGTTAAATGCGAACGTCAGAATGGGGTTTTACTCCTACCACCCAAACGCATCACTCAGGCAGCCCCCTTTTTAATCTTCATGTAGCCACTGAAGCCTCGCCTAACATACCCTTTAAGCCCACAAGGTAATGGTTACTCTCCTATCCCCCTTGCCCAAGATTACTCCTGAACCAAACTTACTCCAGCATACCCAAATAGGCATTAGCGGGAAACACAACCACCATGGGCACACCATCTCAGACTCCCGTCCCATGGCATTCCCACATACATCACCGCGCTGATCCCTCTGGCTGGCAAACAGGGAGTCGCTAACACTTGGAGTTTCCAGCTCACAGTTGTAACCTGATCTTGCCCAAGACTATTACTGACCAGACAACACCAAAGACTTGATCAAGTTGTATCGGATTCAGACTCAACACTTTTGGAACATGCCAATACAACTATGCGTACAGTTAGACCTCTCAAGACGTTATAAGTTTGGACTCAATTCATCTTTCCCAAGCTAAGTTTATAAACCCAGCTACTCATACAAAAAGTAAAGAACAAGAACGAGATAAACGAAAGCATACTTATATTAAAATACGGAATGAAAATGTTAACAAAAGATCCTCTTGCCAGGACCAACCCTTGACAAGGCGGAAAGCATTAACAGAAATTTAAATAAATTGTTTGCCCGTAGGACTTGTTTCTTCCTCCCCGACACTCATGGAAATAAAGCCTAGACTAAGGATAAAAGCAGTCGGACATCGTCTGTTTCCACTAAAATTGTTTTGAGTCGCTCGCAATTTAAAACGAGGTCATCTAGCAATAGTAAGCCAACCCAAGTCGTATTCTCAAGTAAGATGTTCCAACTTATTTTAAACTGTAGTACCTGGCGTTGTTTAGACCAGACCCACTGTCCGATAAAGGGACTCAGTATCGGGCACGAGGAATGTTTCCAGCCAATATACTTACAATTTATTATAGTAAATTGTTCGCAAGAGTACGAATTCGTTATATAGGGGTAAGTTGATCATAAGTCGTATTCTCAAGGAAGGCTAAACAGGGCTTCATTTTTGTTGCAAAACAGAAAGCAAATAAAAGAAGGGTGAAAATGAATAAAGTAACTAAATCCTAAATCTAAGAACAATGAATTAAGGAAACTGAATTGAAACATGTTTTGAATTGATTAATTAACATGATTGAAAGATTTATATTACTGAATTGGAAATTAATCAATAACAAAGCAGAAAGAAAATAAATTATAAAGCAATAAAGAAAGCAGTAAACGAACTCACGGCTTGAAAGGAAAAATAATGCATTAAAATACTCCGGGTTTGAATCACGAACGAATCCACAACTGAATTGAAGAAAGAACAAGAAATAAAATCCAGACTAAAAGTATTTTCTCTCGTGGTCTAAACCCTAGACTAGAAGTAAAAAACGTGAAGGAAGCTCCCTTGAAGAATCACGCGTGGGCGTTTAAATAGGAGAGTAAGATCGCGCCAGGGTAGCGCTCGCTAGGGGGCAGCGAGCGCTACCTTGGCTCGCAGGTTGAGAGACTGCTGCAGTGGGGTAGCGCCCGCTAGGGGGTAGCGAGCGCTACCTCACTGTTCTGACTTCTAAACATTCCAGGGGCCAGCAGTCGCTAGGGGCTAGCCCCACATTCTGTCTGCTCATATTCCAGGGGCCAACGGTCGCTAGGGGGTAGCGACCGCTAGCCCCTAGTTCTGCCTGATCTTCGTGGCACAAGCCAGCGGTCGCTAGCCCCTAGCGACCGCTAGGCGTGCATTCTGCCTTCTCCACCATTTTCTTCATCTTTTCACCTCTTTTCGGCCTCGTTTCTCTTTTCGAACATTGTCAACTTCGTGTATCGATCTTTACCTAAAATGTAACATATATAACACAAAAGCATCAAATCGAACGACAACAAGCGATACTATAGACTGAATTACGAGAGAAACGAGACCAAAAATAGATAAAACAACCTCCCCACACACAATACCTTACTTGTCCTCAAGCAAGTTTAAGCTCAAATAGAATACGAAGATTTTAAAAACAAGAAACAAGTTAATTGTGTGACAACAATCAATTTCAATACGAGTTTACGGAAAGAATACTAAGGCTATACATCAATCACATTACGTGTTTTCCCTTGAACGTGAAACTTCAATCCGATCAAACTAGTAACATATGCAAATTTGGCTTTTCAATTACTCACAAGCTAGACTTTGGATTTTTCACAAGAGACTCAAAAGATTACGAGCCAAAACTCATAGAATTTTTAGTGATATATAGAACATTGGTCACTAGGTGTGATCATCGGTCAAACCAAGTATCCTAGTGTGGTTTCCCATACCCATTCCTCGAATTCAAAATTTTCTTCGATTTCATAGAGGAAGAGGGGTAGAGTTCTTATCACCTATTCAAATTTTAAAGGCCATTCGAGCCAAATTTTCGGAAAGAGTGGGTTATATGCCCAAAAGTCACGAGATATGAACATTTAGAGGTTATCTAAAGTGTTCTCGTGTGGTTTCCCATGCTCATGGTTTCCAGAGGAGCAGAAGCCTCCCAACTCAATCTCTCAATTAACAAAATAAGAATTATTAACATCTAAGTCTAGCCATCAATCAATCTTATACCAAATGCACATGTTACAAGCTATCACATCAATCCATCACAAAATCAAGTGCCCCACGACAGTTATAATCAAAATGTAAAGCTTATTACGCAATCATAAAGTCACAATGTCCATTCAAGTTATCAAGCACAATCAACATGTATCTCATCAAAATCGATCACTAATCCTATTAAACTCCAACATGCTAGTGGTCAAACAGGGTACACAACTACATACTTCTTAAAAATACGCCGCATACTATAGATAAAATCCTACCTACCCCCTCATGAAAGAAACAAGCAATGTCCTCATTGCGACAATAAAAACAAAGGAGAGGAAAGGAACTACCCGATTCAGGATGATGCGGCTGTGGAGAGAGCTCAAGTATTTGTAAAGTGTTAGACCTGCAAAAGAAACACCAAAGGGAACAAAAACCAGCAACAAAAAGGAAATAACTAAAAGACTCAACCCGGACGCACGCAAAAATAAAAGACAAGAAAGCATACTAAACAGCAGTGAGAAGTCACTGCTGATCCGGCGGCGGTGGTGGGTGATCGTACAAAGCCCAGTTTGACCACTGGGCGTTGAGCTCGGCCATCTGTCGATTGTTCTCGAGTATCTGTTGATACTGGAGAGTCGACTGCTCCTGAGACAATCGCCACTGACGAGCTTGCTCAGTCATGTCATGGGTGGCGATCACCCGTTCCTCAATTCGCTCCTGGCTCCGAAGCATGGAGGAGCTGAAGTCTCCAAACTCCCTATAGAAAGACTGGGCCTCATGAGCATGCGTCCCAAAGTCCTGGGAGAAGCTGGTGAAGTCCTGCCTGAAGGAGGTGAAGTCAGACCGGAGGGCGCCAAGTTCAGTGTTAAGAGACTGAAACTGCGACGTGAGCTGACCCATGCCACCGGTAGAAGAAGAGTCAGTGCCGTAGTGATACTGGCCAGCGCCCGTCGAGTATGAGGAAAGGCCGGGAGCAAAGGCATCCGGCATAGGAGCGTCCTCGTAGGCTTCCTCCTCGGCTGCTCAGTCAGCTGCTCCCTTGTCACCTCCAACATCAGGTAGGTTGGCGGCAATGGCGGCCAACTCATTAGTGTGGTTAACCACACTACGCCGGAAGGTGGATGGCACCCACGTGTAGTCGTTGGTGCAGATACGAGCCTGTCGGAGCTCAGAGTGATCAATCCTCGACACATAGATGGTGTCGGCTGGATCAAGATGCTCCGGGTCAAAGACCTCGAAGTGTTGAGCAATGGCACAGATCACGAGGGCCAGTGTAGCATGGTACCAGACTATGGCCAGCATATTCTTAAACGTGTTAAGAATATAGTATTCGGCGCACACCCGGGAGCCTCGAACAACACTCTGGAGCAAATAGACCTCGGACTGGTTCACCTTGTTGGCCTGCTCCTTGCCGGTGATTCCATAAGACAGAAACTTATGAAGAATCATTAGGACATTGCTCTGAATGAAACCAGCTGGCATCCCACCGGCTTGCCAGTTGTGAAAACTCGTGAGGGAATTCCACGCGGCATTTGGATTGAAGTGGGAAGGTGGGGCTTGATCCCCCACATTCTTGCCGTCGAATCCCATAATCCTGCACAAAAGAGTGATAGAAACGCGACGGGGTACTCCTCGCAATCTAAACGTGCAGTAAGTAAGATCCTCAGGCACAGTCAATGTCGACAAGAATTCATGCGTAAGTACTTTAGAACATTTAAAGGACATATGAGCATATTTCCTAAGTCCTAAAACATCAAGATATTGCTCAAGTTTCCTAACACATTCTAAACTAGCTAACAAATTCCAATCAAGTGTATGAGGCGGAGTTACCTCATGCTGAGTCCACCGTTCGTAGAATTACCCCTCCAAGTCGGATTGGAGTGGGAAGGGGAAATTATATGCTTGTTGGAGTTCCTCGGTGGTTGGCTCCTCCGGTTGTGAAGTGCTTGCCGCTTGCTCACTGGCACGATTCTTGGAGCGCGCCATTAAGAATAGAGATGACGGTAGAGGTTGCCGGATAGTCGCCGGAAAGTCGCCGGGAAGGTAGTGGTGATAACTAGTGTCGTTGGGTGTCGGAGAATGATGGAGGTGTAGTCGGATTTGGAAGAATAAGGGTGATTTATGGAGAGGGGGAGAAATTAGGGTTTGAGAAATTGGGGGAATTAGAAAAATTAGGGATTGAAAAATTTGGGAAGAGAAATTTGAGATTTTGTGGAGTGGAGATGTTTGGGAGGTAAAATAGATGAGAGGAGGGTTGAAGGTGGTGAATGGTGTAAGTATTTAGGAGGATTAGAGGAAAAAGGGGTGGAAGAATGGAGTTTGGGGGAGGGATTGAGAGAGAAATCGCGAGTGGGGTGTTGGAGAAGAAGAAGAATTGGGGAAAAATAATTGTGAAGGAAATAAGGTTGAGGCGAGGGGTTTAAACGGGCAGAGAGTGAGGGTAGCGGTCGCTAGGGGGTAGCGACCGCTACCCTAGCGCGCTGGATGGGTAGGCAAGGAGCGAGGGTAGTGCTCGCTGGGGGGGTAGCGAGCGCTACCCTAGCGCGCTGGGGGAGTATACAGGGACCAGGGGTAGCGAGCGCTGGGGGGTAGCGCTCGCTACCCCTACGTTCTGTTTTGGGACATGAACTAGGGCTAGCGCTCGCTGGGGGGGTAGCAAGCGCTAGCCCCTTATGTTGGACGGACAGAACGCTGGGCTAGGGGCGGCCGGGGGGGGGGGGGGGTAGCGAGCGCTGGCCCAGCTCTCGTAATTTTCTTCCTTTTTTCCCATTTTTCACTGGTCTCGTGCATTCTTCCCAATTTTTCCTGCAACAGAAATTAACTTGAACTGAGTTCTTCCTAACTAAGTATGAAACGAAGAAACAAAAATAAATAAAAAGAACAAAAATAAAATCAACGGAAATAAAAGACCGCTTGTTTAACGTCATTAGCTCGACGGAAATATATAATCAAGTGGAGGGTGGATCTTCAATCAGTGTGGACTCCACCGTGAAATTGGTATGCCATCCCTCGATGTACGGCTTAACGAGATGCCCATTCACCATGAATGAGTCATCATCTCCTTCTTTACTAAGCTCTATTGCACGTACGGCTTAACATCCTTCGCTACGAATGGGTAGCTCCATCTAGACTTCAATTTTCCGGGAAACAGCTTCAACTGGGAATTGACCAGTAGCACCTTCATACCAGGTTTCAAATCTTTGTGGAGAATCCTTCGGTCGTGGATTGCCTTCACCTTGTCCTTGTAAATTCGAGCGTTATCGTACGCCTCGTTCCGCAGCTCTTCTAACTCCGACATCTGTAGAGAACGGTGCTCCAATGCTTTTTGCAAATCGAGATTGGATGCCTTGATTGCCCAATAGGCTTTGTGCTCCACTTCAATTGGTAAGTGGCATGCTTTTCCGTACACGAGACGATACGGGCTCATCCCCAACACGCTTTTGTATGCCGTGTGGTATGCCCAAAGTGTGTCGTTCAGCTTTATCGACCAATCCTTCCTAGATGGTTGAACTGTCTTTTCCAGGATATTCTTGACTTGCTTATTGCTCGTCTCGGCTTGGCCCATCGTCTGTGGATGGTATGGGGTCGCAATCTGTGCCATTGCTCAAACTTGATAACAATGTGAGAGTCACACGTTCTAGTGGGGATAGCCTCAACCCACTTGGAAACGTAGTCAACGGCAAGCAAAATATACTCGTACCCATGAGACATAGGGAAAGGACCCATAAAGTCAATTCCCCACACATCAAATATTTCAACCACAAGGATATTATTTAAAGGCATTTCATTCCTACGACCTAAATTGCCGACTCTTTGGCATCTATCACACGAGAGATAATTGGCATGCGCATCTTTAAACAGAGTAGGCCAAAATAAATCTGATTGAAGAACCTTGTGTGCCGTCTTTTGGCCTCCAAAGTGGCCGCCACAATGAGTCTCATGGCACATCTCAAGCACTTTCGGTTGCTCCTTCTCCGCTACACATCGTCTGATCACTTCGTCTTTCCCAAGCTTGAAAAGGAAAGGGTCATCCCAAAAATATTGTCTGCACACATGGAGAAAACGCTTCCTTTCTTAGGAAGTGAGGTCAGGCCTTAACTCGCCACAAGCTAAATAATTAACTATATCAGCAAACCAAGGCACATGATTGACACTATAGGCATGCTCATACGGAAAAGACTCGTCAACTAGATCATAAGACGAGGGAGGAGGGACATGCTCTAAGCGAGACAGATGATCGGCAACGGCGTTCTCACTCCCTTTTCTATCACGAATTTCAACATCAAACTCTTACAATAATAGGACCCAACGAATCAGCCTAGGCTTCGCTTGAGGCTTAGTCAACAGATAACGCAACGCAACATGATCACTATGGATTATAACTCTAGACCATATAATATAAGCACGAAACTTATCGAGAGAAAATACTACAGCTAACATCTCTTTTTCAGTAGTAGTATAATTTATCTGAGCAGGGGTTAAGGTAGAGCTAGCATAATAGATCACACGCAACATTTTATCAACTCGTTGACCTAAAACAACAACTATAGCCGAGTTCGACATATCACACATAATTTCAAAAGGAACAGACCAATCAGGGCCAACAATAACAGGTGCACTGCATAATTTTTCTTTCAAAGTAATAAAAGCAGAAAGACAGTCAGTATCAAAAATAAAGGGAATGTCCTGTGCTAGTAAACGACACAAAGGTTGACAAATCTTAGAAAAATCCTTAATGAATCTGCGGTAAAAACCAGCATGACCTAAGAAACTTCTAATTCCCTTAACATCAGTCGGTGGAGGTAATTTTTCAATCACCTCTACCTTAGCCTTATCGACCTCAATGCCTTTACTAGACACAACATGTCCCAAAACAATTCCACTACGCACCATGAAAGGACTCTTTTCCCAACTCAAAGTCAAATAGGTTTCAACACATCGATCTAGGACACGATCAATTTTAGCAAGACAATCATCAAACGAAGAGCCAAAAATAGAGAAATCATCCATAAAAACTTCTACAAAGTCGCTAATCATGTCAGAGAAAATAGACATCATACACCGCTGAAACGTACCTTGTGCATTGCACAGTTCAAAAGGCATCATCCGAAAGGCATAAGTCTCGAAGGGGCTGGTGAAAGTCGTCTTTGCTTGGTCCTCTGGGTCGATCGCAATCTGATAATAACCTGACAAACCATCCAGAAAATAAAAATAATCATTACCAGCAAGCTTATCTAACATTTGGTCAATAAAGGGTAAAGGAAAGTTGTTAGGTATTTTAAGTTTGATGATTGTTTGAAATGTTGGACCTAACATGTGTGTTTTTGTGTTCTTCACAGGAATGTTGACTTAGTTTCTGACGCAACATAACAACTGGTGTTGACTCAGCGTCCTACTCAACAGCCACGTGGAAGAATGACTTGGCAGATGCACGAAGGCTTGAAGGAAGCACGGGGACTAGA
>JAPKLX010000098.1:553795-582677 GCA_026898415.1 Leonotis leonurus
AGAGAGAATATCATCAAAACTTAGAATATGTTGTGGGGTTCCCAACAGCATGCACATTGCTGGGCTGATACCTCGAATGTCTGCCAGACTCCAACCGAAGGCTAACTTGTGCTTTTTCAGCACAGTTATTAAACGAGCTTGCTAGGCCTCAATCAGATCAGCTGAGATAATTACTGGCTTCTGCTCGTTCTCCTCGAGAAATACGTATTTCAAATTCGCATGAAGCTCCTTCAATTCCAATCTCTCCGGTGCTGGTGGATTTGCCAACGGCATTGGAGGTGGTTTTGCGAACTGGGCCTGCAAATGGAGCCTTTCCTCCATGTCGGCCGATCCTTCAAAGATCTCCTCCAAATAGTAATCCTGCACAAAAGAAATCTCGGCAAGAGCATCAACCAAATCGATAAAAGAACAGTCCTCAATAGAATTAACAGAAGGCATAGCTTTGTGCTTATGCACGGAAAACGAAACTTTCTCTCCTAACACAGACATTTGAATATTACCATTTTTTACATCAATCAAAGTATTAGTAGTTGCCATGAATGGTCTACCAAGCAATAAAGTATGATCACGTCCGTTTTCATGCACATCACCTATTTCTAAGACAACAAAATCCATAGGCACAATCAGACCACCAACACTCACTAGGATGTTTTCTATAATACCTTTAGGATATCTAACAGAGCGATCAGCTAATTGTAAACTCATGCGTGTAGGTTTCAATTCTCCTAACTCTAATTCCTTAAAAATCGAGTAAGGCATAAGATTAATCCCTGCACCTAAGTCAAGCATGCCTGTTATAGTTTTTTCATTCCCAAGAGCTACAGTGATAACGAAACTACCTGGATCTCTCAATTTCTGAGGAAGAGGCTGCTGCATGATAGAACTGGCCACCTCGGATACCATGACGGACTCATCGTCTGCAAATCTTCTCTTTTTGGAGGCTAGCTCCTTAAAGAATTTCAGGTATGCTGGCACGTTGCGGATCACGTCCAGGAGCGGAAGATTAACATGAACTTGAGAAAGCATCTTATAGAACTCCGCGAACTGCTTCTCAAGCTTAACATTTTTCAGCCTGCTCGGAAAGGGAATCGGCGGCTTTTACGGATTCGCAGTTTTGTGCAACTGAGTGACTGGCTGTTCCGGCTCCTTTTCTTTCTCGGCATCCTCCACCTCTTTAGTCGGCTCATCCTCCGGCATAGCCACCTTGTTGTCAACTTGCTTGCCACTACGAAGAACAGTAATGGCCTGAATTTGCTGCGCTGAGTGCTCTGTCCGAGTATCTTTCCGGTCTGCTGCTGCTGCTGCATCTGATTGACAGCTCCTGAGATCTGCCCGACTTGACTCTCGAGGCGTTTGATAGTGGCCTCTTGCGCCTCCCGAGCCAGTTTGCTCTCTTGCATAAAGTCTGCAAGACTATCCTCTAGAGATGGTTTAGGCTGGGCTGATCGCGGCGCAGACGGGAATTATGACTGGAACTGAGGTGGTGGCGGCTGCTGGTAAGGCGGCGGTGGCTGCTGATAAGGAGGTGGTGGATAATACCCTGCCTGAGGTGGGTAATAGGACTTTTGAGGATAATACCCTTGTTGCGGTGGGTAGTATTGTTGTGGGGCTGGTCGTCGGGCAGGGAAGTTCGAATTTTGTCCTTGATTTGGCCCTTTCCATGTCGAATTATTCTGGGCTCTCCATCCCGATGTCTGCTGCGGATGCTGCTCGAATGGCGGGCGCGGTTGGAAGCCTTGTGCAGCATAAACTTCAGCCTCTCCTTCGTAAGTCATCTCCGCCATTCTAGTGCAGTGATTCTCGTCATGGGAGAGATCACCACACATTGGGCACGGGTCAGATGCCGGCTCATGTTTGGTTACTGCGGAGACCTTGCTCATCTTTAACTCTTGCAATTCCCGCATCATATCGGCCATCTGCTTCTTGAGGTCTGGGCTGACTCCGATCTCTCGAACTTCCACTCTCTTGGATCGGGAGATTTTCTGCTGCGAATTAGTGGCAAGCATCTCGAAAATCTCAATTGCTTCATCGGCAGTCTTCTCAGATATGTTACCTCCAGCTACTGTATCCACCATGAACTGATAGGTGTGCTGCAATCCATTGTAGAAGATCTTCCAGGGGAGTTCCGGTACAATCTGATGGTGCGGGCAGTGCTGCTGGAGCTCTCTGAATCTATCAAGGGCCTCGTGAAAAGGCTCCTCACGTTCCTGAGCAAACTGCATGATTTGGAGTCGGATTTGCTGCGTCTTATGATTCGGATAATAATTAAGCAGGAACGTGGTTCTCACGGCCTTCCAATTAGGTAATTAGCTTGCTAGAAGGGAGAGATACCACGACTTCGCCCTATCATTGAGTGAATAGGGGAAGCACTTCCAAAGCAGCTCATCCTCAGTGATGGTCTGGAGTGGAATGGATTGAACAGCTGTGCAGAACTCCCTGATGAAAAGGAGTGCATCTTCGTTCGGCAACCCGTAGAATGAGGGAAGCAAGTTTATGTGATTGTGCTTCAGCTCATAATTTCTCCCCGCAGTAGAAAGAACGATAGCAGATGCAGTGATGCCATATGTCGGCCTAACAAAGTCTCCGAGTTTCCTAGGGACTTCGTCTTCCTCAGCCATTATCACTAGTTGTTCTTCGAATAACGTGATGAGGTTGAAAACATCCTTAGATTGCTCCTCAAGTACGGCTTCTCTTCAATTGATGTTGTCAACGTAGGGTACCAACTCTTGTCTCAAGCTTCGGCGACCTAGCATACACAGACCAAAAGAAGATCAAACGCACCTTGCGGGAGCAAAGGAATAAAACAAAATAAACAAAATAAAATAAAATAAAAAAGCAACAAAAATAAATGACTAAAGCCTTCCCCGGCAACGGCGCCAAAATTTGTTCCAACTTATTTTAAACTGTAGTACGTGGCGTTGTTTAGACTTGACCCACTGTCCGATAAAGGGACTCAGTATCGGGCACGAGGAATGTTTCCAGCCAATATACTTACAATTTATTATAGTAAATTGTTCGCAAGAGTACGAATTCGTTATATAGGGGTAAGTTGATCCTAAGTCGTATTCTCAAGGAAGGCTAAACAGGGCTTCATTTTTGTTGCAAAACAGAAAGCAAATAAAAGAAGGGTTTTGGATATTTAATCTAATTAATGATCAAGGTGAAAATGAATAAAGTAACTAAATCCTAAATATAAGAACAATGAATTAAGGAAACTGAATTGAAACATGTTTTGAATTGATTAATTAACATGATTGAAAGATTTATATTACTGAATTGGAAATTAATCAATAACAAAGCAGAAAGAAAATAAATTATAAAGCAATAAAGAAATCAGTAAAAGAACTCACGGCTTGAAAGGAAAAATAATGCATTAAAATACTCTGGGTTTGAATCACGAACGAATCCACAACTGAATTGAAGAAAGAACAAGAAATAAAATCCAGACTAAAGGTGTTTTCTCTCGTGGTCTAAACCCTAGACTAGAAGTAAAAAATGTGAAGGAAGCTCCCTTGAAGAATCACGCGTGGGCGTTTAAATAGGAGAGTAAGATCGCGCCAGGGTAGCGCTCGCTAGGGGGCAGCGAGCGCTACCTTGGCTCGCTGGTTGAGAGACTGCTGCAGTGGGGTAGCGCCCGCTAGGGGGTAGCGAGCGCTACCTCACTGTTCTGACTTCTAAACATTCCAGGGGGTAGCGACCCCTAGCCCCTAGTTCTGCCTGATCTTCGTGGCACAAGCCAGCGGTCGCTAGAGGCTAGCGACCGCTAGGCGTGCGTTCTGCCTTCTCCACCCTTTTCTTCATCATTTCACCTCTTTTCGGCCTCGTTTCTCTTCTCGAACATTGTCAACTTCGTGTATCGATCTTTACCTAAAATGTAACATATATAACACAAAAGCATCAAATCGAACGACAACAAGTGATACTATAGACTGAATGTAACATATATAAAACAGAAGACTTAGAAGAGAAATTCGATTTTTTGTTCATAAACGGAAAGCAATAAAAATGATTTGATTTGAAGTTTTAAATCTAGGCGAAGAACGTAAATAAGAACACAATTTAAATCTAATATAAGAAAGCGAATTAAATCTAATCTAAGAAAAAAATTTAAATCTACTCTAGGAAAAGAAATAACTTGGAACTTGAATTCAAAAGGAACACGAAAAGAAATCTGAAAATCAAAAACGGAATAAGAAACCAAAAGCATAAACGAACAAAAAATATATGAAAAAGTGCTAGAAAGTAGTCTAGGAAGTCGTGCCCTTGGAAGTACAGACGAAGTGTCGGGAATGAAAAGTTCTCTTCATCGAATGAGGCACGCCATGTATATATATGTAGGGTAAGTCAACAACCGTGTAGAGGTCAGCGGCCGCTGACCCGGTGGCTCCGTGCCACTCGAGGGTTGGTTGCAATGGCCGTGAGGTCAGCGACCGCTGACTCGGCTGGTCTGGCCCGTGCTCGCTGGCTTGGCGCTAGCACGCTGTTGGCTCGGCTGCGGCACAAACGACCTAGTCAGCGGCTGTGGCGTGTCACGCGACCGCTGACTAATGTCTCGACACTTGTCTTTATTTTCTCATCATTTCTTGATTCTTCCTCGTTTCTTTTCCAACTTCGACGCTCATTTAGGCCAATGATCCTGAAACATAAATCGGGCAAAAACATCACGGGACGAGGGAAAATAATACGAATAAAAACACAAAAAATACGAGTTTAGACGAACAAAAAGAGGCTAAACATCGTCCCTCCCCTCAAATCGCATTCCTCTGATTCATAGTGTGGGGTATAAATAGTGTCTTCATGGGCCTAGGCTTTCGTGATAGTGGTGGCTAGGGTTGTGGCGAACTTTCCTTCCCAGTCAGATCTTCCGCGTAGAGAAGATATTCTCAATCCTACCCTAATCATTGGTGGAAGGAAATAGAGATATGATTCCTTTTCTACGGAAGGAAAGAAATCCGCTGCGTATCCCCGCATCTTGCCCGTTGTCTTTTGCACTCCCAACTTGTCACAGCCCAATTCCTTAACCCTTTCTTAGTTAAGTAATTAGACCATGACTCGGTTAACTTAGGAAACTCTGGGAAATGAAGTTTATTCTCAAGGATAAATTGAATCAAAGTTTTCGCAGGAATTCAGGGCAGGTTCGACACCTTAACTTCAAAGGCTCATAACTTACTCATCCGGACTCCAAATTGAGATCCGAAAGAACCGTTAGAAAGGTATTGAAAAGATCTTTGAAATGGTACCCATTTTACCTGAATTCGGATAGATGAAACGCACAGAAAAGGGTTTTCAACCTGCTGCCCTGTTTCTATCGAAAACAAAACTCAACAATTTATGGTCTCGGGTTTCAATTTACCAAAGGCAAAGCTCAGGTAATTAAGAAGAAGGGTTAAACAAGATGATTCACCAAGGAAATTACCAACATGGATTTCATAAGCTGAGCAAACATAATGGTACCAAACATTCAGATTAACAACCAAAAGAAAACTAAGGTTCACAACGGAAAGAGTGGTTGAGTTATATGTATGACGACATATAACTCTGGGATCACAAGTATGTTTCAACAAAATAACCATAACCCACTCAACAAAATAACCATAACCCACTCTGGCATAGAACCGATATCGTAATTCTGTTGTAGATAGGTACATGCAACATGCTCAAAAAAACAGGCAAGTCAACATCTATAAACATAATAAACATCTCAAAACATAAATAATTCTTTAGCACGTGCATTCTTTGGTTAGAAAGCCCACCTGAAGGGTTTAATCTATTTAACCCGAGGCTTCGTCTCTTTCTTTCTTGTCTTCTTTCTCTTTCTCAGCTGAACCTTTCATAAATAAAACATTTAAGAATAAGAAATCTTACTCTTTTCTATGAAATCATCAATTCATAATCTCATTCTTCTTCTTGTAATTTACTTGATTATCAATTAGTATAACTATAATTTCTTCGGCTTTTGCATCCTTCTATCTTAACATTACATTCATCACTTATCTTATTTATATTATTACATCACTTCTTTACATACTAAACTAAAAATTTCTAACTCTTACATACTTGGCTAATAAAATCCCATAAATTCACATTAGCCACTATATTCATTCTTTATCTCAAATATCATATTAAATCAAACAAATAAAATCTCTATATATAGCTTTTAATCATGCCCTTCTTCTTGAAAATTATAGATCTTAATGTAAGAATGGTTCTATCTTTAATCTCTTGATTTATTCATGCTTAATATTGCGTGATAAACTCCAATGCATCATCATTTAAACTAAATAGCATCCACATATATATAAACTTTGAAACTCCATTAACTACTAAATTTTTGAAAGTTCATTTCTAGTGCTTGGAAAATTCTCAATAAATTATTCTAGACATTATTCATACCAATAAACTCAAATATGATTTCAATTTAAACAAATAAAATCAAAATCTCATAGGACTCATAAGATGAAATTTTCGGTCCTTTTCATTAAGGGTAGAAAGTTTGATTTTTGCTCTAATTTCTTGTTCTAATCATGTCTATTGATATCTAATGATACTTATTCATGCTCAATTCAAGGAAATTCATACAAATTCTAATGATTTAAATTAGGGTTTATGTAGGCAATTTAGGGGAAATTAAATTAACCATCATTTCTTAAGATTCTTTGCATAATCTTACTTAAAGCATGCCTTTCTATCTATTTGCTACAACATAATTAAAATCAAAGCCATATACTAACATGCTATAGGGCATGGAATTCTCATGCTTTAAAAGAGGGAATTCTTCATCATTTTTCAAGCTAAAACATGAAGAAATTGGATATTTACCTTGATTGGATGATTTTCTCACAATTTGGTATTGATTTTTGGCTTAATTCTTGAGATTTGAAGAAAAATTTGTTTAGTGTGTGTAGTGTGTGTGAATAGTGACGAAAATTAGGGTGGAGATGTTGGAAGATGATGATGATCATGAATAGTAAGTAAAAATCTTACTTATAAGCTAAGTAAATAATTTCCTAATTTAATAATTAATTTATTTAATTTTTCTACACTTGTCTAGGGGCTTCTAGGAGCTTCTAGAGTCTTCTTTTCCGGGTTTTGAGACATTGATACTGGATGATTCGTCTCGACACCTAGAATAAATTTAACTGAACAAATTCTTTCTATAATAATATTTTTCTAATAAAATCTTCATAATAATCTCTTCTATATATATTATAAAATTGGGCATAATTTTTAGATATTACTACAGCTGTCGAATTCTCAAACTGAATTCTAAACGAGAACTTATTTAATTATTGCCGAAATTGCAATAATAAATTTTTATTCTCTATATTATCTGTTTACTAACTTAATGAAATTTCTAATTCCATTTTTTTATATTATCTAATAGATAAAAATTTTCTCTTCTGAGGGGTATGCTTCGTCTGAATTTATTCTGCCTCAACCCCTTTCTTTTATTCTTAATATGGAATTAATAAATTCCATTTTCTTTCTTAACTAAATAATTAAAATTCTTTCTTCTAAATTATATAATAAAGCTTTCAAGCTCTTCTTAATCTCATAAATATTATCTCTTAAGGATGCAAAGCCTTATTAAGACTCTAATTAGCAATTAAGTACTAATTAGAATTTGAGGGTATTACACAACTGCTTTAGTTTGTCTCTTTGTCTTGGCCAACGTGCTCCTCTTGCCCCCAGCGGTTGCAGCGTGATATCCAGCGGTACCTTGCCTTGAGCTTCAAATTGCCCAAGTTACTCCGTGTACAATCCTATCTCTCTCTTGAGATGACCTGCAACCTTGACCTGTATCCTACCAGGCCCAGACTCATGTCCTCCCAGACACAAAACACGACACAAATACAGGAAAATGACTCCATCTTGACCTAAAACAAGACACAAAAAGAGCACGAAAAATGGGCTCGTCACTCACGAAATGTGCTCACTGAGGATCCCATATGGTTCAGATAAGCTAGCCTAGTTGTACGTCTGTGAGACCACACGTCTCCACGATATACTTGTATCGATCACATCAGATCGAGACTCGAAGTTTACATCCATATTCTGGATAAGTCTACAGAAAAAATTAGGCAAGAGATTTAACTCTAGTACTATGTTCCACCGACAAACCGACAAATATTCGGAAAGAACAATTCACCCTATAGGATAAGTTGAGAACTGTGATCCTCGACAGAGGTGTAGGTTAGGAAGCAGTGCTACCACTAATCGAGTTTGCTAATAATAAATAACTACCAAGCGACCATAGAGATGGCACCGTACCAAGTCATATATGGCAAGAAGGGAAGATTGTCACTCTATTGGGACGAGGTTGGAAAGAGAGATATAGTAGGCCCCGATTCTGTTAGAGAGATGATTGAAATTTTTCATCTAATCAGAGGAAGAATCAACGAAGCTTAGGGCAGACAAAAAAAATCTTATGATGACATCTGTAGAACCGAATTACAATTTAAGATAGGAGATAATATTTCCTTAAAAGTGTCTCCCTCGAAGGGAATCATTAGATTTGGTGTTAAGGGTAAACTAAGACCCCGTTTCGTAAGACCCTACGAATTCCTAAAAATGATAGGATGTGTGATATACCAATTAGCGTTGCCACCTAGCTTTGGAAACGTCTATAACGTATTCCACGTATCCCAAACTCCGGAGTGATAAACACTCATTTTCAATGCTTTTATTGATGCAATTGATATCATCTCGTATCGCATTTTAGAGTATTTTGTGTCGTATTTCATTTGTTTTAGCATTTTTTGTTCGTTTTAGATTTTGTTGTGTTTTATGCCTTTTTTGTAGAATTGGGTGGAAACATTCTTGATTAGAAGCCTACTGGTGTGAACGACAAGCCAAAATGCATGTCGGATCAAGAAATGAATCAAATATCAAAGCATGAGCGTACGGGGCACGAGAAACCAAGCCTATTGCCAGTAAAAGTATAAAGACGTATTTTTCCTATAAACAAGAAGTCCGATCATCAAGCTTGGAGTACATAGGATTAAATTTCATCTCGATAGGAGTCTGTAGCCGCAAACAGATCCAATATCGGAGTTGAAACGAGGGAGAAAGAGCCAAAATAAAATTGATGCGTGCAGGACAATACGACTTCGGCGACCCGAACAGATTGGTTGCCAAAAATGTGATTTTTAAGGCGCAACTTCGGCGACCCAAATAGATTGGTCTCCGAAGTTGCTAAGCCGAATAGGCTTCCATTTATGATGCATCCTGTTTCGATCAAAATTATTTTGAGTCGTTCGCAATTTAAAATGAGGTCATCTAATAATGATAAGTCAACTCAAGTCATATTCTCAAGGAAGACTTAACAGGGCAATTTTATTCATGAATGCAATAAAAAAGGGTTTGTTGGAGATTCTATAACTAGGCGAATAATATAAATAAGAAAAGCAAATTAAACATAATCTAATAGAAAGCAACGAGTAAACAAAATACATATCTATTAAAATGAGATGCGAATTCAAAAGAAAGCAAGTAACTTGGAATTCGAAATCAACAAGAATGCGGAAAGAAATTGAAAATCATAAACGAAAGAAGAAACTGAAAACAAAAACAATTAAACGAATGAAATCAATAAACGAAAGCAAGAATAATGAAAAGGAAACGAACTTCATTAATAACTGGAAAAAGTCTGAATCCACAAGAGAAATCTGGAAACGAAATACGAAATGAAATGTTTCAATCGGCTAACCTTCGAGTACGAAATCTAAAGCTAAAGAGAACTAACTAGAAATCAAAGTCTCGACCCTCGAATGTAGGTCGAGACGTGCTAAAACTATGAAGGAAAAATATTTGGAAGTAGTGCTGAAAAGTGGCGTCGAAAAGGTTCTCGAAAATCGTGCCAAAAGTGATGTCCAATGAATGAGAAACTCGCCGAGTATATATAGCCGAGAGGGTAAGTCAGCGGCCGCTTAGAGTTCAGCGACCGCTGACCCTGGGTGGTTCCGCGTCCTACGCGAGGTTGTTGTGCCAGGCCCAAGTCAGTCGGGTAGTCAGCAACCGCTGACCCTGGCATCCTGGCCTCCCGCGCGCTGGCTCGGCCATGGCGTGCATCACTTAGTCAGTGGCCGCTTAGGGCTTCACGACCACTGACTAGTTCTCTCGGCACTATTCTTCATTCTTTTGTCATTTCTCGATCTTTTCTCGTCTCTTTTCCAACTTCAACTCTCGTTTAGCCTAGTGATCCTGAAACATAAAATCAAACATAAATCGAGCCAAAACATCATGCAATCGAGGAAAATAACACGAATAAAGATACGGAAAACATGAGTTTAGACGAACAAAAAGAGGTTAAACACGTCCCGTCAAACGTAAGCTTAGCGATAAAATGGAGCGCTTCATGCAAAGATTCAACCAGATGGATATCAATCTTCCATTACTTAAGGCGCGGGGCAATCTAAAAAAGTGTGCCCAATATCTGAAGGATACTTTTTCCCACAAAAAAAAGCTCCATAAGTTTGGGACTATCAAGTTACTTGAGGAGTGCAGTGCAGCGCTACAGCGGAAGATCCCAGATAAAAAGAGAGAACTTGGAAGTTTCAATATGACATGCGAGATCGGGTGTCAGAAGATCGAGAGGACGCTATGCGATTTGGGAGCAAGTATCAACGTGATGCCACTAGCCATGTCTAAAAAGCTAGGAATCAAGGACACATAGAGCTCGAACATGAAAATCCAATTAGCTGACGGTAGCACATCTTCCCAACATGGGATTATCAAAAATGTTCTAGTTATGGTGGAAGACTTTCTCTTCCCGACTGATTTCGTGATTCTTAATGGGAAGGATGATCTAGAAGTCCCGTTGATCTTGGGACGCCCATTTCTTGGGATTATAAAGCTACAAAAGAGCCGGGGGAGAATGAGTCAAAAAGAAAGTCCACAGACTCACACCGACCACATGAGGTATCTGATTCTCATGTCTCTTGATAATTCTAAGTATCGTCTAGCTTGGACGTTAAACGTAGCACTTGTTGTGAGGTAACCCAATATTTACTTTCTTTCTTTATTTCATTGTTCGTTTTTTATTTCGTAGTTAGATTCGTATTTTTTTTCTTCCTAATAAAGTGTGCAGACATACCTCGTAAGTTGTTCGTCATGATGTCCCGCTTCAAAATCAGTCAATTCACCAACGGCCACCACCACCACCTCTTCAGTGATTAGTTAGCGTAAGAGTGAATCATATATCGTATAACTTTGTCTTCCACCAAAATTATTTTTCATTACGTATTAAAATAAGTTTGGGGTGGGGGAGTGGAATACGATATACGACCACACTAGAGAGTTACCTAGTGTTTTTGTTTTTTCTTTTCTTTATTTTTTTTTATGTTTTCTTTTGTTTTTCGTGTTTTATTTCCTTTATGTTGATGAACTCATTTCAATTTGAGTATGTATTATGATGGTTATTGACTTCATGAATTCAAAGTGAGATGCCAGTGATAATAAGTGATTCGTATTTTCTAAAACTGTTGATTCGAGCATGTTGTAGACTTATCTCTATCGTGATATGATGAAAGTGATTTTGATGATAAAATATGTGAGCATTAACCCGTGTGAGGAGTTTTTAGCCTTTGAAATGTCATATCATGCATTGTGAATTCTTTGGGAGTGATTTTATATCTTGTATGTTATCATTACTTCTAGAACTTGTTTTGGTATCTGTTTTGAAGCTGCAGTCATGTGCAAAGAATTATGAGATGATCTTAGGCCATCTTTTGATAAGTCATGCCCTATACACTATCTTGTTATAATTGTTATCCATTGAACCCTACTTTGAGCCTTTATAGCCGTTTTATTCTTAGCCTTGAGAGATGTGGATTATGAAATTTATTGATGATAGATTTGTTGGGTGATTAGATTCTATACCATTCAATTAGTGAATCTATGAGGTTGATCTTTGAGTGAAATAGGTGTTCGATGTCCCCATAAGCATATAGAAAAAAAAAAGGAAAAGTCTGTGTTCATAAATGAAAAAAAAAAAAGAAAAAGAAAAGGAGCATAAGGGGTCGGGACCAAGATTTGTGAAAGAAATATCTAAGCAGACTGTTTGAGCGAAAAAACATAAAGATTGGATAGAATTACGTGATATTTGATGGTTTTATTGGTATGATTGGTAGAATACCTGTGTAGAATGAGGTATGATATTATCTCAGTCACTTAGCTAAATGTTCTTAACCCTAACCAATGTCCCCACATTATAAGCGAGAAAAGTCCTATTTGATCGTGATTCTTGCACACTTAATAGTATTCTAGAAATTAGACAATCTGCAAGCCTATGGTAAGTTTGATTGCATTGTATTCATTTCGCCGAGTGTTCATTGATTATATTAGCCGAGTGTTGAGCGATACAGTTTTTCCCGTGCGAGCTTACAGATTTTTAGTTGTTAATATCACTTTTGTTGTTGACCATTGGAAATGAGTCGAAAAGATGTCTTGAATCAACTACCATTTATTTTATTTTATCTGAGGCATAGATGATCTGTGTCTACTCTCATTCGTGTTTATTGTCTTTTTTTCTTCTCATTGTTCGAGGACAAACAATAGCTTAAGTTTGGGGAGGTTGATAAACACTCATTTCACATGTTTTTATTGATGCAATTGATATAATCTCGTATCGCATTTTAGAGTATTGCATGTCGTATTTCATTTGGTTTAGTATTGTGTGTTCGTTTTACGTTTTGTTGTGTTTTATGCCTTTTTGTAGGTTTGGGTGGAAACATTCTTGATTTGAAGCATAGTGGTGTGAACAGCGAGCTAAAATGCGTGTCGGACCAAGAAATGAATCAAAGATCAAAGCATGAGTCATGAGTGTACGGGGCACGAGAAATCAAGCCTATCACCAGTAAAAGCTTAAAGACGTATATTTCCTAAAAACAAGAAGTCCGATAATCAAGTTTGGAGAGCATATGATTAAAGTTCATCTCAATAGGAGTCCTTAGCCGCAAATGGATCCAATATCGGAGTTGAAACGAGGGAGAACGAGCCAAAATAAATCTATGCGCGTAAGACAATAAAACTTCGGCAACCCGAACAGATTGGTCGCCGAAAATGTGATTTTTAAGGCGTAACTTCGGCGACCTGAATAGATTGGTCTCCGAAGTTGCTGGAATACTAGCGCGACCACTTCCGCGATCGCCGAAATGGTGATTTTTGGGCGTGACTTCAATTATCCAGCTCGGCGATCGCCGAAGTTGCGCATATTTTGCGACTTTCAGTTATTCTCACGCAGAAATCAACCCCTATCTTTTATTCACGCCTCATGCACTATATTAGGGCCTCATTCTGGAGACCTAGACTCTCTTCTTCCACCCTAGATACTTTTATTCTATAGTTTTACATTATTTACATTCTAGATTAGTTTTATTCTTCCCGGAGAAGAGTTCGTGATCAAGGATTGACAACCCAAGATCAAGAATCCAACGAAGGGGGTTTATGTTTATTTTATTTATTTCTAGAATTATTTTCATTATGAGTAGCTAAACCCCTTGAGATTGTAGGGATTTTATAAGACCTATTTTGATTAATGAATTCGTATTAATTCATAATTTTACTTCCTATGATTGTTTGTGATTTATGATTTTAATTTTCATGCTTTGATAATTGGCCACTATTATTGTATGCAAATTATGATTTTGATGTCTTATCCGTAATTGAATGCATAGCCGATCCCATAGATCACAATACATGTTTCCCATTAAGACCTAGCGGAGATAGGAGAATTGTAGGAGGATATTCTTTGTGTGCTTTTTGTAATTGATTTAATTCTCTTGATACCTAGCAGAGATATGGATTAAATTAGCCCACTATCATAGACTGCCCTATCCGGGAGGGAGAATGTGATTAATTACGCGAACCTTCACATGCATTACGATTAAAATATGGTAATTAGATTTAATTGTTGAATTCGTTAACTGATTTGGTGTCAATACATTATCCCTGGAATCTTCCTTATATTATTCGTTTATTCTATTATTGTTTCGTATTGATTTGATCATATTCATATTTTTTTTTGCCTTGATAATAATTGAATCTCTAGAAGAATTATTTGGTGTCATTTATTTTATCAGTACTTGTGGATACGATACTTTGCTTGCTCTATTCTATACCTACTCCTATATTTAAAATAGTGCAATCACGAAGTTATACGTGTTAGATCCAAAACACGTTATGCATCAAGAAGAAATGATCTAGAACACTAACTTGAGTTATGAAGGAAAGTCTGAATTTGTATTAGATAGCAAATCGCAACAACTTAGAAACAAGTCAATAAACTTAGTGAATGTAACGTGGTTACATCACATGAAAGAATAAGTCACAAGGGAATCCAAAGAAAGGATGCGAGAGAAGTACCACGAGCTATTAAGCAAGAATATGCAAATTTTGGGATAAAATTTTTAGCTAGAGGGGTAGGATGTAATACCCTGCTATTTTAACCCCGGTTTAATTTAATTTCTCAGATTAGATGTTCTCATATTTGATTAATAAGCCAAGATTTGTAAGGAATATTTTTAAGTAACTAACGGAGCTCAGTCATTATCACTTCGGTCAAGATAAATTTATAAACCAATACTCTTCACTAGGTTCCACTAGTGGCAAGTACAAGGTTGATCCAACAGGGAGTTGGTGAATTCATCTCTCGATGTCACAATTTGGGGTTTTGAGTCGGGTCTTGCCTTGGGCAAGAAGTGTAACCAAGTAGAAAGTAAATGCTGTAAAAGTAAATAACTGAAAAGCTCCATTAATAACGATATTTAGATTGTCGGCTCCTGAAGAGCTCCATTAATAGATCATTCTAATAAGATTTCCATCAAGAGCAGCATTTTTCGATGCCTTGAGAACTAGAATTCACTTGTTCTTTAACAGCTTCATTAAATTATTCTCCAAGTTGTTATTCAATGTCTTTTAAGCTTTCATGTGATGTCATGTGAATATCACTCGCAACGTCGCTCCTATAGAAAACTTTCGTACTGGAAACACCTGACATCACATGTCTTCGAGAGTGTATGCCACCGGAGTCTGGCTCTAGAAGAGCTCGTTAATCTTAATCTATTAAAAATTATCCTTATGCAAATATTTTCATATTAGCTACAAAAGTTATCTAATATCATGTTGCGAAATTGTTTAAAAGACTCAAAATTATTCACATTATTATAAAGGCATGAATGTTGGGTCACCCCTTATTAATTAGTGTGTGATATAAATAAATCATTTCTCATCTGCTATTTATTTATCATCACCAAATGTACCGAATGTACTCTAGAAAAATAAGTTGATACTCCGTCGAAAAGAATTATCTAGAGTCAATATTTGAGGATCAATTTCTAAATGGTACATTTAAATCCTAATCCAACCAAAATAATATTTCTGGCATTAGGAGGAGAATATAATATGATAAAAGAATGCCATAAAAATATTGTTGGATTTAATTGACTAAAATACACACACTAATGAATATGAACCAGAAGTTCAATATATTCTTAACTGACAAATGAGTGATTAAATCTCTTATGATAATTATAAATGCACCATTAAGAAGCGAAAATATCTTAATGAGATCATCTTCTATATGCTAGAAGCATAATACTAGAAGTGTGAGATCGATATGTATATCTCTGAATGAGATCAATTCATTTATGCTAGAAGCATAACACTAGAAGCGTGAGAACTTTAAAAGAGATCAATCCCTCTATGCTAAAAGCATAACAATAGAAATGTGATATGCCTTGGTGCTAAATATTATAACCCGCGGAATACAAAATTTAATAAATCACTCACCTCCAAAACCCTTCTGAAGAGGATTGTCTTGAAGAGAAGAATCACAGCACATTTGCACGTGTACTAAATAATCATATATTGTGATTACGGAACGATCAGATTCAAATATTATGGGAAATGAAATAAATATGGTTTAAATTTATATTGAAACTTGTCAATATAAGGAGAGTAAAATAAATATATTATAGTTGTCAACAACAAATTTTGCCTCAAGAGTTGCTTGCAAATCGATTATTTGGATCCAAAAGTAAAATTAATAGAACAGTGCCAGAAGCACTAAATAAAGTTAGAAGAGCAATTGAGGCAGAGTTAACTTGTTGAATAGACGAAAGTCTTTTATAATACATGCACAAAGCAATGTAGTCCCGGTAGGACACATATGATTGTATAATTAGAAATAAATAATGTGGTCCATGTACGACACAATTAAGTACAATTGAGTGCTTGTATAAAATGATAAATGAAATAAATGAGTTGGTGATGAATAGAGCGAGATTAACTCAAGGATTTTAGTAGAAATCCTGAATTAATTACACATATTCTCCCGGTAAAACGAAATGTTCCGTTATTGAATATCTATGGCAGTAATATTGGATATTGATATCCATTTAGTATAAGTCGTGACTATAATCTTGCAAAAAGTCACTAGACAAATATCTTATAAGAGTTAGTGATGGACTTGATAGTTCCTATAATTAGGAAAAATCAACATATTCACTCAAAGAAGATCACTATATGTTTTATTGTAGTTGAAAATTCAACTAATTGAATTCTTCCATAAGAAGATGTATAATAATGAAATGTATCTTTATGTGATTATCAATAATTCTATTTGTGTGAGACTTTGTATTATTGGAACACGCATAACATTTGAGAATGTTAAGTTCATGCCTAATGACGGAGATTTTGAACTAAAAGACTTACTTAAGTCTAACTAGTATATCGACCTGCAGATCGAGAACAGTCATGAAAGAATTTATTTTTGCCACTCGATCTATTCGATAAGGTTCTATATAGAACAAACTTTTGATAGATAACATCAATTTGCCCCAATGATTATCTCATCACTTGAAGTGAATGAACTCAATTATATCAAATGAAAATAACCAAATAATGTTGGACCAGAAGTTCATTATTTCAAGTGCTAAAAGTACTAATTAATATATCAAGTCTAATTCTAGAAAATTTGATTTTCTAGAAAAATATATTATTTCTCTCCTTGAAGGAGACATTGAAATGATATTTATATATATCATTAGTTATCTTCAAGATACATAAGTTGTGTGTCTATATTGGTACAAAGATTGAGATTCACATTGGTGTGCTACTTGGATGATGATTAATTATTTGATCCTCATATCACTACAAAAAACATGAATCTAGCGACGGACTAGCGACGGATCGCCGCGAAATACTTGACGACGAACTGGCAACTGTTTTTTTGGCAGGAGAGTTGGCGCCATAGTTAACGACAGACATAACAACGGATACGTCCGTCGTTAGGACATTCCGTCGTCAGTCCGTCATTAGGTTAATTATTATTTTTTAACTAAATTTAATGCTAACGACAGACTGGTTCGTCGTCCAGTCCGTCGTTACGCCCTAATATATCGGGTCTTCTTCTCAATCGCTGTAATGGCCCGTAAAATTTTTCTACAAATTATCATGTATCAGAAATCGCGATAATAAAATTTCGTGTTATATATCGAAATATCGATTAGATGTTTCATATTAGTAGCTATATTTTCTTTCGTGCACATTATAGTCATTGTGTATGATAGTTTTATCGTGAGCTAGTTTAGATGACGTGATTATTTGAAAGGACGTACAAAATAAATTATTTCGGTGTGCAATCGATAGTTCAAGTTCGATGAAATAATTAAATTACTTAGAAGAGACTTTAACAATTTAGTTGTATAGTTATATACTATAGAAGGGTTATGTTTAACCTTAATAAATAAAGGATGTGTGAAAAGGATTATGGGTTGTTTTATTATTAATTATTGATTAAATCATTATTAGTGAAGTGGTATATTTACAAGATTGGTGTATTATGAGTTAAGGGAGCATGTGTTACGAGCAGTACACAACTTTCTGTTAAGCAAAGAACCACACACGCACGTTATATATATATATATATATATATATACATTCAGATTGTAAACTTCAATGGTAGATTAGGGAACTATTGATAACCCATATACAATTTATAAATCTTGACTTATAGAACAAAATCACCTAGTGAATCCTTAGACATAAATACTAGATTTAGTCTGCTACTCAAATCTTTTACACTTGAATGCAACTTAAGAGGTGGCCAAAGTAAAAATGCAAGGAGAGGACTACTCCAGAAAGGAGCCGTAGCTGCTACCCCTTACATCACCTTCCCATCCGCCTTACACCTGCAAAGGGAGGAGGAACAGCTTCATTAAGGCAGCCCCCAAAAGTCAAGATGTAAGACAATATATAGTATTAGAAGTAGGCTGCAAATATATATAGAAGGACTCAAGTGCCTGCGCAGCAAGCTTTATTTAAAGAACCACCACATATCATATAAGCTTTCCTACATTTCCTTTAAACACTCATCTCAACCTTGCAAAACACCTCAGACGCAGATTTTCCTTCCACACCAAGAAGACATTTTCTCCAACCTAAGTTTTAGATTTTAGGAAGCAAAAAGGTAAACCTAGATCTACAGCCTTTAACTTCCAATGTGTATCTAGCTAAACCGACCTTTAGAGTGCAGAGTAAGCTCTCTTAAATTTTTGTTTAAAATGTTGGAATGAAAAGGAGATTATATATGTATACAACTGCAGTCTTCAAATCACCTTAAAACTTCAGAAATACACTTCTAGATACGTACATAGACTCTATTAGTTCCCAAAACTTATACTTTATACGCATGTTTGGAGTAGATTCTGATTTTGAACTCTAAGAATTAAGCTAGCAAAGCATGTGTTTAAGTATTCTTATTTTACAGATTTCAGAAGTTAAGGTTAGCAGACTGAGAAGTTTATTTAGATCCCTACTGTTTGGAAAACAACTCATAGATTCCAGAACACACTTATTTATATATACGCATGCAAACTCTAGAACAGAACATATAAACACTTACAGATATAGATGCTGATTTTTAGAACTGGAATTATGTTTCTATGCTATTCAATCTCCAGAACCTAATTAATACTCTTATCCCTCCATAATAAGAAACCAACCCAAAAGTTATAAATGTCAGAGTTTAAAAACAGAGATTACCTTTCATATGACAACCAATCCCCAAAATCATTCCACCGTATGAAGCAGAGCAAGATCAGCAACAAATTAATGTATGTTCCTTAGCCAAGAATAAGCATAAAACCAAAGTCATAACTCATTTAAAAACTCTAATCAAATCATAATTTAAACCCTAAGCTAAACTGAAGCTTCACCCAATTTCACCACCAGATTCAGAATAGAACTAAGGTATAGCCAAATGTTAACACAGAAACTTGAAAGAGTTGTAGCCATACTAAAAACGAGGAATTAAAAGCTCAAATACAAGAATTTCCAAACTATGAAACCCAAACTAAAACAGAGCCTGCCAAATTTCTGAAACCAAAACTGAAGGACGAGAAGAACATGCATCATAAGATGAACCCGAAATTGTAAAGATAGAACTAAAAGATTACCTGTGAAGAAAAGCCAACGCCTGCAGTACAGAAGCAGCCCCGACGAACTCCTCACATTCCATATTAACTCGCTAGTAATCGAGAGAGAAAACAGAGTGTCAAGATGTTGAAGTTTAAGAACAGATCAGAAGGAGAACCTAAATCTAAACATGCAAGAATAGAAATTTCGAAATCCTAAAAGAAATACATAAATTGAAGGGTATATGAAAAATTTGGGGGTTTTATGAAAACTAAAATTGGATTTTCTAAAACTGGAAAGAAATTGCAAAAGAAAGTGGGGGATTTTTACCTTGAAGTCGCTGGAGAAGAGGTTCTCGCTGTTGCAGCGACCGAGATAGGACGAGCAGCAATCGAGGAGATCGAGGAGAGGAGAAATGCCGAGGGAGAAACAGAAAGAAGCGAGAGAGAGTGGAAGAGATGAAGAAAGCCGAGTGTCTATGATGGAGAAGAGAATGAATAGGGCTGAACTAGGGCTAAGTGTTAGATGTACGAAGTGTTAGTCGTTTGGGCTGGAAATAAGATAACCGAATGGGCTGAGAATAATAAAATGATTGGGCCTTGATTTTAATCAGATGGGCCTCGATTTTAATTAATTATGGACCTCTTAGTTATGAATAGTGGGCCCAGATTGAGTAATAAAATTAATACCTGCACCTAAGTCAAGCATGCATGTTACAGTTTTACCATTCCCAAGAGCTATAGTGATAACGAAACTACTTGGATCTTGCAATTTCTGAGGAAGAGGCTGCTGCATGATAGAACTGGCCACCTCGGATACCATGACGGACTCATCGTCTGCAAATCTTCTCTTTTTGGAGGCTAGCTCCTTAAAGAATTTCAGGTATGTTGGTATGTTGCGGATCACGTCCAGAAGCGGCAGATTAACATGAACTTGAGACAGCATCTTATAGAACTCCGTGAACTACTTCTCAAGCTTAACATTTTTTAGCCTGCTCGGAAAGGAAATCGGCGGCTTGTACGGATTTGCAGTTTTGTGCAACTGAGTTACTGGCTGTTTCGGTTCCTTCCCTTTCTCAGCATCCTCCACCTCTTTAGTCGGCTCATCCTCCGGCATCGCCACCTTGTTGTCAACTTGCTTGCCACTACGAAGAACAGTAATGGCCTGAATTTGCTGCGTTGAGTGCCCTTGCCCGGGTATCTTTCGGTCTGCTGCTGCTGCTGCTGCATCTCATTGACAGCTCCTGAGATCTGCCCTACTTGACTCTCGAGACGTTTGATAGTGGCCTCTTGCGCCTCCCGAGCCAGTTTGCTCTCTTGCATAAAGGCTGCAAGACTATCCTCTAGAGATGGTTTAGGCTGGGCTGATCGCGGCGCAGACAGGAATTGTGACTGGAACTGAGGTGGTGGCGGCTGTGGTAAGGCGGCGGTGGCTGCTGATAAGGAGGTGGTGGATAATACCCTGCCTGAGGTGGGTAATATGACTGTTGAGGATAATACCCTTGTTGCGGTGGGTAGTATTGTTGTGGGGCTGGTCGTCGGGCAGGGAAGTTCGAATTTTGTCCTTGATTTGGCCCTTTCCATGTCGAATTATTCTGGGCTCTCCATCCCGATGTCTGCTGCGGATGCTGCTCGAATGGCGGGCGCGGTTGGAAGCCTTGTGCAGCATAAACTTCAGCCTCTCCTTCGTAAGTCATCTCCGCCATTCTAGTGCAGTGATTCTCGTCATAAGTGAGATCACCACACATTGGGCACGGGTCAGATGCCAGCTCATGTTTGGTTACTGCAGAGACCTTGCTCATCTTTAACTCTTGCAATTCCCGCATCATATCAGCCATCTGCTTCTTGAGGTCTGGGCTGACTCCGATCTCACGGACTTCCACTCTCTTGGATCAAAAGATTTTCTACTGCGAATTAGTGGCTAGCGTCTCAAAAATCTCAATTGTTTCATCTGCAGTCTTCTCAGATATGTTACCTCCCGCCACCGTATCCACTATGAACTGATAAGTGTGTTGCAATCCATTGTAGAAGATCTGCCAGAGGAGTTCCGGTACAATCTGATGGTGCGGGCACTGCTGCTAGAGCTCTCTAAATCTATCAAGGGCCTCGTGAAAAGGCTCGTCAGGTTCCTGAGCAAACTGCATGATTTGGAGTCGGATTTTCTGCGTCTTATGATTCGGATAATACTTAAGCAACAACGTGGTACTCACCGCCTTCCAATTAGGTAATGATCTTGCTGGAAGGGAGAGATACCATGACTTCGCTCTATCCTTGAGTGAATAGGGGAAGCACTTCCTAAGCAACTCATCTCAGTGATGGTCTGGAGTGGAATGGATTGAACAGCTGTGCAGAACTTCCTGATGAATAGAAGTGCATCTTCGTTCGGCAACCCGTAGAATGAGGGAAGCAAGTTTATGTGATTGTGCTTCAGCTCATAATTTCTCCCCGCAGCAGAGAGTACGATAGCGGATGCAGTGATGCCATATGTCGGCCTGGCAAAGTCTTTGAGTTTCCTAGGGGCTTCGTTTTCCTCAGCCATCATCACTAGTTGTTCTTCGAATAACGTGGCGAGGTTGACAACGTCCTTAGATTGCTCCTCAAGTACGGCTTCTCTTCTATTGATGTTGTCAACATAGGGTACCAACTCTTGTCTCAAGCTTCGGCGACCTAGCATACACAACCCAAGAGAAGATCAAACGCACCTTGCGGGAGCAAAGGAATAATGAAATAAAATAAAATAAAATAAAAGCAACAAAAATAAATGCCTAAAGCCTTCCTTGGCAACGGCGCCAAAATTTGTTCCAACTTATTTTAAACTGTAGTATGTGGCGTTGTTTAGACCAGACCCACTGTCCGATAAAGGGACTCAGTATCGGGCACGAGGAATGTTTCCAGCCAATATACTTAAAATTTATTATATTAAATTATTTGCAAGAGTACGAATTCGTTATAAAGAGGTAAGTTGATCCTAAGTCGTATTCTCAAGGAAGGCTAAACAGGGCCTCATTTTTGTTGCAAAAGAGAAAGCAAATAAAAGAAGGGTTTTGGATTTTTAATCTAATTAATGATCTAGGTGAAAACGAATAAAGTAACTAAATCCTAAGTCTAAGAACAATAAATTAAGGAAGCTGAATTGAAACATGAATTGCATTGATTAATTAACATGATTGAAAGATTTATATTACTGAATTGAAAATTAATCAATAAAGAATAGAAAGGAAAATAAATCATGAAGTAATGAAGAAAGCAGTAAAAGAACTCACAAATAGAAAGGAAAAATACTGCATTAAAATGCTCCGGGTTTGAGTCACGAACGAATCCACAACTGAATTGAACAAAGAACGAGAAATAAAATCTAAACTAAAAGTGTTTTCTCTCGTGGTCTAAACCCTAGACTAGAAGTAAAAACGTGAAGTGTCCAAATCTGAAGAATCACGCGTGGGCGTTTAAATATGTGAGAAGGATCGCGCCAGGGTAGCGCTCGCTAGGGGGTAGCGAGCGCTACCTTGGCTCGCTGTATACATGGTGGAAGCAGGGGGGCTAGCGCTCGCTAGGGGGTAGCGAGCGCTAGCCCCTGGTTCTGTCTTCAAAACCTTCTGGGTGCCAGCGGTCGCTAGGGGCTAACGACCGCTAGCCCCCAGTTCTATCTTTTCCAGCCCTTTGGCCTAGCGGGCGCTAGGGGGTAGCGCTCGCTAGGTCCACCTTCGGTTCAACTCACAATTTCGCCCTTTTTCTTCGTCTTTTGGTCTCGTTTCTCTTGTCACGGCTCGTTAATCATTTTCTGTCGATTTTTACCTACAATGTAGCAAATGGAAAACCAAAACATCAATTTGAACAATTATGAGACCATACATACAATGGAAACGAAACTAAAAACGTATAAAACATATAATTTGATCTTGAACTGGTATAACGATATGAAACATATCTCCACTATTTTCTTATAATGAATAATAAAATGTGTTGTACAAATAGCTCTAGCAGAGCAACGCATATGTGTATACTCAATTTTCTCCCCACGTTTATATTCATATATTGAGGAGATTGAGGTTTTATACTCATATGAATATTTTATTGAGGGGGAGCAATCTTGAAGATTAGGTAATGAATATCATATAAATAATCTCGAAGATTATGTCATGAAGACTAATTGGTTGTACTCTTATTCCCTTGCTAAGTTTTTCCCACGAGATTTTCTTAGTTAATGTTTTTAATGAGGCAACTTGTGTAATACACATATTTATTTTATGTCAACACTCCATTTTTCTATATCGGAATATATTCATGATAATTGAATGTGTATATTTGGAAGATTATACTCTTCAGGGAGAGCGAATATTCTGAAAGTAGTTTAAAAGTTATACCCGAATGTCTAACTTACGCCTCAAAGGCTACATAATGTTGTACTCTTTTTCCCTTATCAAGTTTTTCCCATTGGGTTTTCTTGATGAAGGTTTTTAATAAGACAACAAATAATGTATAATGTATGTGTATGACATATACTCTTTTTCTCGACTGTTGTTATCACATAGGATTTTTCAACGAGGTTTTTAACGAGATATGTACATCATACAATAATGTCCAAAAAATAGTGTTATAAATAATAATATGTGGACATTATTTATTAAATAGATTAGAGTTTCTCCCATTTTATTATGTTGTATATATATCTGGTAACCCTATCACATGAATAAAATAAAGTTTTTCCTGCGCGGCCTCTTCTTCTTCATTGTATATCAATTGTAGATTAGAGTTTCTCAAAATGGTTCTTGTTCTGTATATCAATTGTAGAATTGAACAAACCCATTTTACAACACTTTCTATTTAAAGCTTATATTTGTCGGCTTTCCAAATGAAAAAAAAATTTCTTAGCTGGAATTTTAGAAAATAAATAAGTAACTGGGCTATTCAGGCCACAGGCCAATTTATTTGGTTTGTTTTTTGTAAATGAATTTTCAGATGGCCCAGTAGTCCAGTACCACCAATTCTATTGATTTCTTATTTATTTAGTTTTTATTATGAATTAAATATTTAATTTCGATCACAAAATTATTATTTATTTTAAATTTTGATACGCACATAAAAGTGTTGTCTAATTATTTTTGTCTTCTTTGTTAAGTAGCAAACACAACTTATTTAATAATAAAAAATTAAATTAAACTCAAAGTATACTTAATAAATAATGTAATTTAAATTAAACTACTTTCTAAATTGAGTATTTAATCAAAACTAGACATTAAAGAGCTAATGGGCCATCATGGGCTTCTTAAGATGAGTCCTACAAGGGAGAAGCCCATTAGCTTATTTAAGACTACTAGTACGTGCGTCCCGTGAATGCAAGGGGAAAAATAATTAGTATAACTTATTTGATATGTATAAGATAATTATCTTCAATTTTTTTATCATACCATGAAATTATAGTTATTTATTTTTGTTTTTAGTACTTGTACTTGATGTGCATTTTAAATTTTGAATTTTGTTGAAATTTATGTTGTTTAGTGTTTGACTTAATAAGTTAGTACATTGGAAGTGTCTTGACATGATTAGAACTGTCAAAATTATCAGATTGGACTTTCTAAAGTTGTGAAGTCTGTCTAAACTTGTTGAAATTTTTTTAAGCCTATAAATATAAGACTTAATTACGCCCTTTAAAAGCTGCTGGTCGGATCAGTTTTACTCATACATGCAATATAATATTTTTTAATTTAATACATTTATTACAATTAATTATTTTAATAAAAAAATTTACAGTATATATTTTTACTTATGTAAAATATTTTAATTTAAATTATTTAAGATTAGATTTTTAATATTTTAATTAAAAATTTTAAAATTTTTAAAAATTTAATATTTTAATTCAAAATTTCAAAATTTTCAAACATTTTTTATATTTTCATTATAAAATCACTATTGAAAATAAATTCTAATTGATGTTTTGTGTTGTATATATATATGGATGACCTTTTTTAAGTCTGATATTTCATTGGCTCGTAAAATTTTTAATCGTAGTACACTAATAAATACGAATATGTGATCAATTTATTAGATCAAATTTATTATTATTATTTAAACTAAATAAAATTTATAAAATTACATAAGTAGGGGGTGTTAATGATTACACTTTGAAATCTAACAGTTCCAAAAATTTAAGATAAGAATCATACTGATGGCCAATGAACCAAGGTAACTTGCAAATTTATTATAGAATTTAAAATTACATAAGTAGGGGGTGTTAACGATTTACACTCTTCTCTTTGCTCTTTCGGAATATTCAATTCTTTCTCAGGCAGCACTGTTTAGCTTGTTTCTGTACGTGTTTTTGGTTCATCTTTTATTGTGTTTAGATTTTAGTTTGAGTCGATTTGGTGTCTTTTAGTTCGTGTTTATGTTGGATTTTGTTTGTTGTTGTTTTGGATCTAGGATGACGAATAGGAATTATGTGAGCTGAAATGATGCTGGAAATGCCGAAGATACTAAGTCGAATGAAACCGAGAAAACTGGACGGGAGCTTGCTAGGAGTTACGGGCAGAAGACGAGAGGAGAAAGAACGTGAGAGCATGGTCATATGCGAAATTGTTACGTCTTGCGCAACAATTTTATTTTGGCTCGTTCTCTTTCGTTACTCCGAATTTGGATTTGTTTGCGACTACGGACTCCTGTCGATACGAGTAGTTTTACATTTTGAAGAAGGTTTTAAGGTGGAGATCAACATCTCCATCCAAGTAGTGTAATTGTAGTAAGTTTCTTTATTTGATTTTTTTACTTATGATTGTATGAATGGATTGTGTAGGTTGAATCTCCACTAGGGTTGAATTTATTGTTGATTATTGATGTTATCGTTATTCATGCTCGTTGTTTAGACTGTGCTTATTAAATTGTGCAGCATGATCACCGTTGCAATTCATTAGACGTAGGGTGAGGTCGAGAGATAATCTTTGTGTCGGATCAAAGTCCAATCAACATCGGTTGTAATCGGAAACGTATTAACCGAGTATTCATGTGTTATCTTGAGTTCTTGATTGTGGGGCTTAAATACGAGAGTTGAAGTCACAATCTAATTGTAAATATGAAAGTGAGTAATTAGATAGCTTTTGAGAATTATAACTGTGCGAATGAATGCATGAATAATCGTAACATGTGATGATCCACGTGAATGTTTATACCTAGAGCCTTAATTCCGGATTCCAGCTATTTAGTTTAATTATTTGTTTATAATTTTAGTTATCTTCACGTTTGCATATTGATAGAATGTCTATGACTTTTAAATGTTTAATTTGTAGCACTTGAATTAGGAGGTCCTGCTAAGCTGTCCTTGAAATACAACTAGGATCAGCTTACTATGTACTATAGGTCTCGTTTGATTGCGAGAATTTAGACACACGTTTTAGGTTGAAGAAGCATGCCCGATGGACAATGAACCAAGATAACATGCAACTTTATTATATAAAGAATCATAATTAATTTATTCATTTGAAATTATTTTTTAATTCCCAAATACGTTAATTTTTTATGTTTCTTTATAGATTATTCATATTGGTTAATTTTTGTGGTACAATTTTAATTAAGAGATCATGAGTTTGTATCATTTGCATTAAAGAGAACAAAATATGAATTCGATACTGAAATTTTTATTGAGAATCTGATTTTTTTTTTATTTTTTAGTTTCTCTTGATTGTATATATATATTCCATGTAATTCTTTGTAAATGGATCACAAAAGATTGGATGACGAATATTCGTTTTATCATTGCATTTTAAGATATCAATTTTAGGCCGAAAAATTACATTTGATTATAGATTAAAGTGGAAATGATCAAAATTTAAAGTATTATGATAATAAGATATGTAATGTGCAGGAAATCAATATGAAGGTGCAGAAAATGAATCTATTCATCATCTATACATTTTATGGAGTATTGACTATCAAAGGATCGACTTAACATTTAGAGGTGCGTTTAACTTCTATTGCAAATGAAACATCTCATTCTTTTATCAATCACGAATTTTGGAACGTGTATGGATAGGATTTACATACCTTTATGTTAAATTAGTATTTTAAATTTACTTTAAACAAATATTCATGTACTGCATAATATTTAGATATTTGCGGCTTATGTGAATTATCTACAACATTAATCTAACTTATTTAAACGTAAAATATCTTGCAAATTAGTATATCATATCATTTTTCATTTCGATCATTAACCAAACATTGGACCTAACGTTCACATATTGAAAATAGCATTACTAAATCTTACTACATTATTTGTTCCTACATCCTCCACTCATTATATACAAGAGTTATTTAACAATAAATTAAATGAGAATAATTCCAAAAAAAAAATATCTGATACTAATATAGTATATTTGATAAATTATCAGATTCTTATTTTAAATGCAAAAAAAAAGTCAAATTTTTATTTTGGTCTTGCAATGAATCAAATTGGTTGAAATCAATTTTTAGAATATAATTTTCACTAATATAGAAAGAATGTCGTGAATCTTCATCAAAACATCAAGATGCCAAATATCACGATTTCATTATTTTTCCTTTTTTTGAATGATTAATTTCTAAAATATTAAACTATCAATAGAAAAATATGTAGCAATTTAGTCTCATAGTACTAACGACCTATTCCTATTCCTATGTTATAAATTAACTATAAATTTTTTAGAAATATGTTGAACCCCATTATTATATTCAATATCATCATTTTATAGGAAGTTTTAGAGTTAATATGATAAAATAATCCTTTTATTTAAGGAAAGATAAAAAATAACCCTCCTAATAAAAACTATAAATAATAGCCCTTTTTAGAAAAATTAGACTAATTTAACCTTCTTATATTTTAGCGTTGTGTTAAACAACACACAAGCACACTCTACACACACACGACCATACACTAACACACACAGGAACATACACACACACACACTAACACACACGAACACACACACTCCATACTCACACACACACGAACATACACTACAACACATGAACTCACACTCCATACACACACAACTCAAACACACTACACACACGACTCAAACACACTACACACACGAACACGTAAACGCACACGAACACATGCACACTACATACACGAATGACCACAAACACACATGCACACATGCACAATCCACGAGCTTCGGGATATTTTACGAGTATTTTTCACAAACACACGAATCCCGCGACTCCGAGCTCGCGGGATTCGTGTGCTTTAACAATTTCTTAAACAACACACGAATCCCGCGAGCTCGGAGTCGCGGGATTCGTGTGGGATTCGTGTGTTTTACGGGTATTTTACTCAAACACACGAATCCCGCGACCCCGGACTCGCGGAATTCGTGTGTTAAAGAAAATACACACTACATACACGAACGTACACTAACACACACATATACATACACGAACATAAACACAAAATACACACACGAACACACACACACACGACACAAACATACTAC
>JAPKLX010000098.1:583077-641508 GCA_026898415.1 Leonotis leonurus
ACACACACACACACGACACAAACATACTACACACACAAACACAAACATGCGGAGTAAATTCCCCACCTCGCTCTCACAATCCACGGCCCCTTGATGATTCCCCACCTCGCCTCTCACAATCCAAGGCGTCGATAGCTGTTGAATGACTGGTACAGAAGCGAGTTCGAGCAAATAGTTCGAGTTCGGCTTCTCATCCTTGCCGGAGGAAAAAGGCGAGCGCTGATAGTTCGCCAATTCCGGGGACGAACGACGCGAGAACAAGAACGACAAGCAACAGTAATATTTTCTCCAATAAAAATCCAAAAATATGAAAAAAAAAAAAAGTAGAAGGGTAATTTCGCCTATTATTTTAAAAAAGGCTATTATTTATGTTTATTATACTTAGGGCTGTTATTTATCTTTAATATTAAAAAAGGACCTACACGCATGAGTTTACAATTAGTTGATCGCTCTATTAGATATCCTAGAGGTATTATAGAGAACATCCTAGTGAGTGTTGGTGGTCTGATTGTGCCTATGGATTTTGTTGTCTTAGAAATAGGTGATGTGCATGAAAACGGACGTAATCATAATTTATTGCTTGGTAGACCATTCATGGCAACTACTAATACTTTGATTGATGTAAAAAATGGTAATATTCAAATGTTTGTGTTAGGAGAGAAAGTTTCATTTTCAGTGCATAAGCACAAAGCTATGCCTTCTGTTAGTTCTATTGACTGTTCTTTCATCGATTCGATTGATGCTCTGGCCGAGATTTCTTTTGTGCAGGATTACAATTTGGAGGAGATCTTTGAGGGATCGGCCGACATAGAGGAAAGGCTCCGTTTGGAGGCGCAGTTCGCAAAACCACCTTCGATGCCGTTAGCAAATCCACCAGCACCGGAGAAATTGGAGTTAAAGGAGCTTCCTGCGAATCTGAAGTACGTATTTCTCGAGGAAAACGAGTAGAAGCCTGTGATTATCTCAGCTGATCTGACTGAGGCCCAGCAGGCTCGGTTAGTAACTGTGCTTAAAAAGCACAAGTTAGCCTTCGGTTGGAGTCTGGCAGACATCCGAGGTATCAGCCCAACAATGTGCATGCACAAGATACAACTCGACGACGATTCTCTTCCGAAGAGGGATGGACAGCGACGACTCAACCCAGTACTCATGGAGGTCGTGAAGAAGGAGATCTTCAAGCTTCTAGCTGAAGGGATCATCTATCCGATCGCTAACAGTGAGTGGGTGAGTCCAGTCCACGTTGTACCCAAGAAGGGCGGGATCACGGTGACTATGAACGAGAAAAAGGAGCTTGTCCCTACCAGACCCATTACCGGATGGAGGATGTGTATTGACTACCACAAGCTCAATGCGGCTACAAAAAAGGATCACTTTCCTTTACCCTTTATTGATCAAATGTTAGATAAGTTTGCTGGTAATGACTATTTTTGTTTTCTGGATGGTTTGTCAGGTTATTATCAGATTGCGATCGACCCGGAATAAAACAATTCAAATAAAATAAAACATCGAACGATAATTTAAAATTTACGAAATCGATTGAAATTCGAAATTTAATATATTAATTAACCGAAGATGTTATAAATGTTAAAATACAAAATAATAGTATCGATGTATGTAGCAATCGTACAAATAGTCTAGAAATTAGAATCGGGAGGGGGAAACGGGGAGGGGGGAAAACAAGGGAAATGTCCCTGGGACTGAGAACTGCATCCACTGCATCATCTGAGCGTACTGATTCTGCACGAGCGCCACCTGGTCAGCCAATCTCCGCTGCTCGGCAATGTACTCCTCTCGCTCACGCTCCTGCTCCTCGACTCGGTGCCGCATCTCCTCAACCTCATTCCTGTTGGCTCATGAGGCGGACGACGAGCCACTGAACCTGGAGGCTCTCAAAGTCTTCCCTGTGCCTCCCGTACCGAACTATCTCTTCTTCTTATCTGGGGTGCCAAGAACCTCCAAGTATAGCTCGTTGATATCCACCGCATCGTGGTCCCCCTCAGGCAGCTGGGCCCGTTCCATGTCAGCACGGACAAACACCTCAGTCTGCATGTAAACAAGAAGAGAACATTTGTTAATAACATATTATAAATGTTGCAATTATAAACTATATATATTACTTTGAAATTAAGACTTACCGCTATCACCTCTGATTTCGCATCGTTGTACGTCCCGTCTGGGTACCGATGCCCATGGAGGAAGGAGTTGAACATGCAGTCTATCGGTTGTACTCCCCTCTCAACAGCCTGTGCATGACATACCAATCGGGTTGTGTTATTGAAACATGTGTATATGAATTAAAACTATAAAACATGTTTGAAATTATGATTTTAAATTACCTTTTCCTCAGCTCGTTGCATGACGGACTTCGACCCTCTCTTATGCTTAGGACCAATCCCCGGTCCTTGTGGCTCAAACAGCCGGTTGCGCCTCGCTGTCTGGGATTTAGCAACAACATCATCCCTAGACCAAAAAGCGAGCCAACCCATCCAAACATCATCACTCCACCATCCAGGCTTCCCAAACATCTTCAATTTACTCATGTATACACATCTTGAAATGCTATGGGTAGTATACGCTGCATGAAAACGTGACAATCATGAGTCTTCATGCCAAACATCTTCAATTTACTCATGTCTACACATCTACCCATATTTGAGACGTAACCGTCCAGAAACTTTAGCCCTTTCACCCATTCACACAAGACTTTTTTTCTCATATTTGTTAAATGTGTAACATGCCTTAGGATATTTATTGGTATACTCGTCACGCATTAAGTCTGGCCTATGACAATAATAGTTTAACTCCATCCTAGACTTTGTTGTGTCTTTTATCTTGTCTTGAACATTCATCACAGTATTGAAAATATTATCAAAAATATTTTTTTCAATGTGCATGACATCTAAGTTGTGACGAATCAACAAAGAACTCCAATATGGAAGGTCCCAAAAGATGCTCTTTTTCCTCCATCCAGTGGTAACTTGTTTTAAAAATACGCTTGTTATTATCATCATAATCTTCTGTTACCTTCACGAGACCCAGATCTTCAATCTGATACAGTAGCTCTTCCTCTAATCTCCTCTCTGGAGGATCATCTGCAACGACTTTATTCTTTCTAAAAGCCCTCTTGTTCCTCCTGAACTGATGATCATAAGGTAAGAACTTGCGATGTGTGTCAAACCATGACTGCTTCCGGCTATGTGCTAAAGAAAATGCTTTGGTCTGTTCCATGCATCGAGGACATGCTAATCGTCTAGCTGTACTCCAACCAGACAATATTGAGTATGTTGGAAAATCACTTATGGTCCACAAAAACGCTGCATGCATCTGGAAGTTCTGTTTCTTTGAAATGTCATAAGTATGTGCACCAAATGTCCACAATTGATTCAGTTCAGATATAAATGGTTGTAGGTACACATCTACTTGGACCAGGAACAAGCATTGTGAGAAACATGTGTTGTTCTTTCATGCACAGCCACGGAGGTAAATTGTAAGGTGTAAGGATAACAGGCCAAGATGAGTATTGTTGTCCCGACTGACCGTAGGGTTGAAAACCATCTGTTGATAGGCCTAATCTGATATTCCTTGGCTCCGCTGCAAAACCTGGGTAAGTCACATTAAAGTGCTTCCATGCCGGTGAATCTGCAGGATGTCACATAACACCATCATCCACTGAAGTTGAATGCCAGATCATGTCTTTGGTTGTAGCTTTAGATGCATACAACCTCTGTAATCGAGGTGTTAAAGGGAAGTAGTACATCTTTTTATATGCAACTGGTTTACGTCCCCGACTCCTATCTTTATATCGATTTTCATTGCAAAACTTGCAATTCACAAGATTGGAATTCGCTTCCCAATAGATCATACAGTGATTCCTACATGAATCTATCTTCTCTATAGGTAAACCCATTGCATTTAGCAATTTCTGTGTGCTGTAGTAGTTCATGGGTACTTTGTGATGATCTGGGAATGCTTCGTTTAATAAAACACACATTTCGTTAATATATTTTTGTGGCATTCCAGAACGGGCCTTCAAAGTCATCAGGCGAGCCACAAAAGAAAATTGAGTGTGGTTCTTACACCCAGGGTATAACTCTATATCAGCGGCATCCAACAACTCGTAAAACAATCTTGATGTAGCATTTAGATCTTCTTCAACATCTAGGTTGTTAAAACTTGGACCCCCGAGATCATGAACCATCTCGTGGTATGTCTCGTAATCTTCTTCAGGTTCTACATCTGCATCGACACGTGTTTCTTGAACATCTGAAGGTATTTCAGTTTCCCCATGAAACCTCCAGATCTCGTAACCATGTGTGAAACCTTTTCTAGCAAGATGTAGTTGTACAACATCTGTACTTCTAAATCATATATTCCTACACTTCACACACAGACATTTAATTTTTCTCCATCCATGTACTGGTGCTGACTACTTGCAAATCTTAAGAACTCTTCAAGCTCAGTAAGAAAATGTGGATTAAATCCCCCATTCGGAAGTAACCGCAAGTACATCTAATCTCGAGTCATTTTTATAACCCTGATTATTAATAAGTATTCACATAGTAAAATAAAGGTTAATTAGTTAAGGAGAGGGCGAGACTATATTAGTGGTCTATTAAATTAGACGTTTAAATGAAGATTGTACCTGTGTAAACAGAGACTCACTCAGGAAAGTGTTTTATGATAGTTGGATAGAGTAGTTGAATTATTTGAAGTTGAATAGAGGGCATAAATTATAAGTTTATTTGCAGTTGAATAGAGGATGAGAATAGAGGGAATCAATTGTGGGAATTATAGTTATATGTCTAGAATTATGAGAATTATGGTTAAAGGTCAAGAATTATGGTTAGAGGGCGAGAATTATAAGTAGATTTGTAGTTGATTTGCAGTTGATTGCACATTATAAATTTAAGGTTTTGTAAGTCATTAATTTGCTGTTATTAATACGTTCATGCTTAGACTGTTTGATTTAGGGAAATTTTACCAATGAGTTCTCTTCTAGGTAATGCACATTATAAATTTAAGATTTTGTAAGTCATTGATTTGCCCGTTATTAATACGTCCAAATTAACATCGTCCAAACATAATCATCAAAACATCACAACATACATCTCATCATCAAAACATCTGAACATAATCATCAAAACATCATAACATACATATCATCATCAAAACATCACAACACATACATCTAATCAAAACATCTCAATATTAATATGACGACATATAACGAGTTTGTATAATATTATGAATATTGGGAGAAAATCCTTAAGACGTAATTAAAATCTATCCGAAAGGTAAGAAATTAATTACGTCTATCCCAATTAATGTAATAATATATATATATATATAGACACACACACACGTATATATATAAGCAAATCATTATACTAAATTATTTCAATATTCAATTTGGTTAGACTAATTGAACAATTAGTCTAAATTGTTAATTATTATATGCAATGATTATTAATCAAAATTAAGATAATTAATAATTTTAAAAAAATGATCTAAATAATTATTAATCTAAATTCAGATAAATAATCTTAAACAATTAGTAATTTAATATATTAAGTAAATTAACAATCTAATTAACTAATTAAATTAAACAATTACCTTTCACCGAAGGAGGCGACGCCAGAGCGGCAAAAGGTCGCTCCGAAAGGCTGAGGGAGCACTCGGGAGGCGACACGCAGAGGGAACAATTCGGAAGGCGGCGAAAGCCAAAAGGCGGGTCCTAAACAAATTTCATCTAAACTAATTAACAAAATTTCAACTGGTTTAATTAAAGTAAACAAATTAAGTAAACATATACTAATTAACAATTAAATTAAACTAATTAAGTCTAATTGTCAAATTAACTATAAATGACACTAACTAATTATATTTAATCCTAATTAAATAAATTAATTTTATCTAAACTAACTAAATTAAACAATTTAATTAAACTAACTAAATTAATTCAACATATAATCTTCATTAACAATTAAATTAAAGGAATTAAAATTATAGTATTAATTAACAATCTAAACTAATTAATTAAATAATTAACAATTAATTTAGCTAATTAAACCCTAAACTAATTAAAAAAATTAAACTAATTAAGTAAAACTATACATACTAATTAACAATCTAATTTAACTAATTAAATAATTATCAATTAAATTAGCTAATTTAAAATATTATCAATTAAACTAATTAATACAAATTAACACTAATTAATCTAATTAATAATAATTAATATTAATTAACATAAATTATCAATAATTCAAACTAATTAAACTAATTATCACAAAATTAGAAAAATTAAAAAAAAAATATACAAACCTTCGTCGGAGGAGCGGCAGCGAATGGCGGCGGCAGCCTGTGCTCAGTGGCTGGAGACGCCTGGAATGCTCGGAAGATAGCTCCGGGCGGCGGCAGCGGACGACGGGCAGATTGGGAAGAAGAACTTTGGTGTAAAAAAAGGAAGAGAGAGTTAGAAATTGAATAGAGGGAGGGATGGTGAACAAAATAGGCTAGAAAACATACCTGGACGCCGGTGGGGAAGAGAAATCGCCGTTGGAGGGTGGAAGACACCGATGGAGGTGTTTTAAGCTTCTGAATCGCGACTGTCACGACCCCATTTCACTTCTCTAAGTAAAATCGAGGTAAACGTGACTCGAAAATAAAATACGGGTAATGAAACGAAACGAAGGTGTTTACTTGAATGAGGATCGGGAAACGCCTCAGAATAAGTGATTATAACAACATCTTGAAATATGAAAAATGAACACCAGTCTGAACTACATAGCTCGAAGGCAAGATAGATAGCTAATAAATTCTTGAATCTAAAACAAAAGTCTGGCAGCGGAAACTGGATCAATATCTAGATTTACATGTATGACGACATATAAACCACCGAGAGTAAAGCATTTAGAGTTTGACAAAAACCACCGCTGAGCCTTCCACTTCGTCATCACGACTTAACCTGCACATTTATAAATATATGCAGGGCTGAGTACGAGAGTACTCAGTAAACACATGCCGAAATCACATTCGTACAATATATTTGTCATTGTCGTAAACAGTGCAACATAGGGATTTTTGTCACTAAAGAACCTATGTTCACTAAATTCTTGTGTGATCTTAAAAGTTCGACTGTGCAGTCTAAGTTCTGGAGTAATCATACATATCTGTAATTCTGTGTGTCGGGAAAGTGGCCACTTTCCGCGAACACTGAACCGGCCAACCCGCTAAGATGACTCACAGTTCTGGTGTACACTAACCTTAAAAGATATAAATCTTTAAAGGTCCGAAATCGATTAATTGTTCAACAGATACGCATCATACCAAAATACAAATATTTTCGACAATGCAATATTTCATAACATTTTAAAATTCTAAAGCATTTCTAAGCGAAAATCATACTTTGGTACAACGCATACGATTTTATTTGTAAACGAAAGCCTACCTGAACTGCTTCTTTGTCTAACGATAATCCGATGCAGATCGATTGAAATTCCCTTTCGCCGAACCTTAATCGTATTTAAGAGGAAAATACTCATCGTGAGTAAATAAACAATGTAATTATTGATTACGGTATATTCTAATTAGAATTATATAAAATAATTAAGCATTATTATACCACAAAATAAGATATTCGGTATTTTAAAATAAGCAATGTAATTTTTGCTCACGGTATATTCTAATTAGAATTATATATAATAATTAAGCATTATTATCCCACAAAATAAGTTATACGGTGTTCTAAAATAAGCAATGTAATTATTGATTACAATATATTATAATTAGAATTATATATATAATAATTTAAGCATTATTATACCACAAAATAAACTATGTAGTGTTCTAAAATAAGCAATGTAATTATTGAGAACAATATATTATGATCCATATCTTTTACATGAATAATGTGCCAACCGCTTAATTAGGGGAAAAGATAGAGTTTGAAATTTTAAATGCACTTTATCTTATTTATTGGATTTTATTTGATTTGTTAATTCTATTTTTTTGATTGTAGTGCCCAAAATTTAGGTCTATTTCAACCAATTTTATTAATTTAAATTTGATCTCCATAATGTAAATTACTAAATTTGATCTTACTTATAATAAATAATCATTATATTAATTTTAATTAGTATAATAATTATATTGAATCTTGATCGTTCAAATACAATTAATCTACGGTCCTAATTGGATCCTAATTAGCACCTAAGGATTGAATCATATTAGATCCGACCCCTGTGTGTGTATATATATATATATATTTTTTACAAAGGATGGCTTTCTTAAATTTTGAATTCAGAATATTATTAACCTATCTTTCTAAATCATAATAAAAGCATATATCTTTTGTATACTTGTGTTAGAATTTTGTAACTAAAATTTAATGTAATATAAGTTAAAAATAATAATAATAATAAAATTAATTTTGAAAATTTTATAAGAAAATAAATAAATAAGTGTCATTATTAAAAGTCCACCGACTATGGCAAAATCAAGAGAAAAAATAGCAATATGCAATATTGTTACATTATGCATTAAAAAGTATAGACCTAAGAGCATCCCCAATGAGGTTGCACAAATAGTAGGTTTTGTGGCAGTTCCGTAAATAAATGAAACTTTTTTTGGTGGAGTTTGGAAGATTGTGTTGGTAGGTAGCAGTGAGAGTTTCTCGTTTTGGGTTTCCGGAGTCTCTACTTTAATAATTATAGAATGATTGAATTTGAGAAAAATGATATTAATTAAATTTGTTAATTTAAATTTGTAACATAAAATAAATAAATAAATACGGAAAAAAAACCAAAAATTAAAATAAGAATTACAATAATTAAAACACAACATTCAATTTGAAATAGAAAGTACAATACATAAAATACAACATTAGAAATAAAAATTACAATAATTAAAATACAACATTAGAAATTAAAATTACAATAATTAAAAAACAACATTAGAAATAAAAATTACAATAATTAAAAAACAACTAAACTAAAAATCAAACCTACTCCTAATTTGAGCACACATAGTGTTGTGCATCTCGAGTTGCTCGGGCGTCATCCTCGACGTATCCTTCAATAAGATCTTGTAATAAGCAAGTCTTGTTGTGTCGTACATGAATGTTGTAATTGCGTTGGAAGTTTGTTTCAAAGTTTCCAACGCTTCATTAATTGGTTGCTCGGAGGCGGAGGCTTTACCCTTCCCTTTTCTTTTCGCTGCCTTCGTCCCCATCGGACGTTCCTCGGGTTTGGGTTGGGCGTCGCCTCCTTGGGTTGAGTCGCTCATGAACCCTTCCCCCATATTATTTTTCTCTCTTTTGTTGGCGGGGATGATTGGAACAACGCGTTGGAATTTTTGCGTGTTTCGCAAAATCTCCCAACAATGTCGGTATTTGAACTCCGACCTTTTGGTTTGTTTATACTCTGCCAACGCCTTTTGGTATATGTCGTGGTCGGAGTTGCCGCTTGACCATTGATCGTTGCACCGGTTGTAGATTGCGCAAAACTCACAGGTCGTAGTTTGAATACGTTGCCAATGACACTTCAATTGGCGGAGGGTGCGAGGCCTCAGCTGGTTGCGTTGCCGGTTGAAGGAGTTGGTGATGCGTTTCCAATAGGAGTCGGCCTTTTGGTTGTTGCCGACGATGGGGTCTTGGCTTGTGTCGAGCCAAGTGCGGCAAAGTATGATGTCATCCTCCTCGGTGTAGGCAACATCCACTTTGGTTCGAGCGCCCACTTTGGAGAGAGAGATAGCAAGACTCTCGTCCGTAGAATCGTCGAAGGAATCATTCAAGTTGATTCCGTCGAGTCCTCCAGCTCCCCCGGAGGAAGCGGTTGAGAATGTAGGAAATGGTTGGGAAGAAAATTGGTGTGAGTACGGAGGAAATGAAAATTGTTGGCCGGAATAAATTTGGCCGGAATAAGTTTGGCCGGGATAAGAAGGAGTAGAGAATAGAAGAGGGTTGAATTGAGAGGGTGAAAATTGAGAGGGAGAGAAAGGAGAATTTTGGCTTTGATAATTCGGGTTGTCGGACGACGAATTGTCCGAACTTTGATTATCGGAGCTTCCGCCTTGACTTCGGTATAGAAATCTATTGAATTGCTCATCCATTTTTTTTTGGCTAACTTGTAATAAAAATTGTTGAAGAAAGATGGTTGAAAGATTGAAGAATGGATGAAGATGTGTGAAAATGTGGGATTGAAATAAGGTATTTATAGATTAATTAAAGAATAAAAAAAAAGGAAAAGAAAAAGAAAAATAGGGTGGGTTCGGGAAACCTACGCCCACAGCCGTAAACCCATGTGGGTTGTTGGCGCCCGCGCCCGGGTTCAGGGGACAAAGCCCCGGTTCCGGTGCCCCACAACCATAGCGGGGGTTTCCCTCGGGGGTTGCCCGCGCCCCTGCCCTTTGTGTTGCCCGGGTTTCCCGCATCCGCACCGCTGCGGATGCTCTAATGGAGCTAAATCGCCAGGGACAGACGACGGTGAAGGCCTCCTCATGTTTCTAACTTCAATGTTTGATAGTGACTCAGCATCTGGAGCAGTTGATCTCCCGTTGCTACCCCTTCCTTGGGATAAGTTCTGCAACAGCACGGATCAAAATTGTGAGGAAAAAGCTAATACTTCATGAGAAACATATAATTATAAAATAATAGGCTACAGGGTCATCTCATCCCATCAATCATGATTTAAGGCAGCAACATCAATGTTATCTATCGAATAGTTAGATAAACTATGAAAGCTCATGTTTTTAGCAAGTGGCCATCAGTAGAATTTTCAGGTTCGCACATATAATAATTATAGAAAGCAGACTACGTCATACCTCATACTTCAAGAACCCCTCAAGAACATCCAAAAGCAAAGGTCCGCTATCTCCATTCCGATTAAGATCATATCCGTATTTGCTGCTAAAGTCTTTTAGTTCTGATTTCCAGGATTCCTTAGGCCGGAACAGAAAGGAAGATAACAAATTTTCACAAATAATACTCTAAACACAACATGACTACATATAAAACAAGTGGAGTAAGTACCGAATTGCACTCGGGTAAGTAAACTTTCAAGGTATGGTTTAGTTGAGCCCAATCTAGATATTCTCATATCAATGCAGTTAGAAGTCTTCCTGCAATTACAAGTCAATACAATATTAATATATGAAACCCAGAGATGTATTAGAAACTCAAATTGTATCTACACAAGGACAAAAATTCCTATCAGCATTAAAATTAAACTTTGATTGATTAATGTTTAAAACATAGATGAAAGTCACTATTAGGACCAGATTAAGTATACAGTCTACATCTTCAAAGTATTATAATTTTATTTCTTACTCGGCTTCTAGATAAACACGTTAGTATGTGACAAGACAACAAAGTGAAAGAGAACAATTTTATGATAAGAAGTACCGGAAGGCGAGTTGTGGAGTTGCTTTGCACGATCATTGCAACTACCCAGAAGAGCAGGAGGCAGCCCATCATCTTTCTCTATTATTCTATCCTCTTCTTCTAACGCTTCAAATACACTAGCTCTCAATTCAACCTAAGAAACCAGAAAAACAAGAATTTTCAGCATACAGTATGAATTCAGTACAAATCCTTCACAAAAAGTTCCCTACGAAATGTATAAGAAAAGTAATTGCTTTACTTAACTCTGAGAGAGACTATACGACTCTTACGAAAACCTAATTACCAAACACTCATAATGCAATTACTGGTGTACCATTTTTCCAACCACATTGTCATGTAAATTAAGACAAACAAACAAAATTAGATACATTAAAACCATACATAACTAGGTTGCTAACAAATTCCACATGATAGCATAACATGCAATTAAAATTTTACTTCATTATCTAATTTCCGGGACCACTCAAATCTAAATCCAACAACATAATCAAACACTCAAGCATTTTGAAACATACCATGCTACACACAATCAACCACCACTCATAATTCTTTCAGAACAATTCCCACCACCACAAAATGCCAGCTCAGAAAATTGCATAAATGCCTCAATAATTCACTCAGAATCACCCGATCACGCAGATTTCTCCCCTACCCTCACCCCCAAAACAATTCGAATACCACACAAGAGACATCCAAATTTGAGGAATCGCCATGGAAGAACATGAACCAGAAGAATCAGAAAAAACATAAACGAAAAAGAGAATGCAGTGCTCACACGGATCTTGGCAAGAACGCCTTTCTTCTCGAGAGTACGTGTAACTAGGGTTTTCAAACCCATCATTTCTCGCCGCCAATTCTCATAACCGTTGATCTACTAAAAATAAATGCCAGAGATCACTTCCTATTTTATACTCAAAAGTTACTTTGTATATGAACCGTATCCCCCCTCTCTCTATATATATATATATATTCCAATTCCAGAACATAGACATATTTAGACACACTTTCAGACCTCAAAACGTAGACATATATCCATATACTCAGATTTGGAACATAGACATGATTTTAGAAATTAAGTTTCAGATTTTGAAACCAAATCACAAAGTTATGAAATTGCAGTAATAAAGTACAGAACTACCTAAACTCAAATTAAAGCCAACCTTCAAAACCCCAACCTCCAAAACTGAAACTTCAAGAAACAATAAATAAAAAAATGGAAAGAGCAAGCCTTTAACATAGATCGATCCGCGGCAGTCCCGGGGAAAAACCAGCAGTGAAGTTCCGCCGTCCAGAACCTAACGAGGACAGTCGACCGCGGCTTCAAGAGGAGCTCCAGCGAGCCAGCCACCCAACCGAGAGAAAGAATAGAAAGAAAAGACCAAAGTTAGAAAAATAAAACAGAAATGCCCAGAAAGTAATTAAAATATTAGTGTTATGTATTGAGCTCATCACTTATATATTACTCTAGATCTCCATCCCGGCTCAATTGTCTCGTTTTCCATTTTGGGGTGTCCCACTTGAATTGTCTCATTTCCTTTTTTGGATAAAAGTTGTGAGAGTAATAAAGTAGGTGGAAAGTAGTTGAGAAAGAAATAAAGTGAGTATTGGTATGCGAGCCAAAAGCAAATGGGACAATTGAGGTGGGACGGAGGGAGTATAATTTTCATGTTTAAAAAATATGCATATTGAAATAGGATACTTCTAAGATCTGGTGTATAGAGTTCTTTATTTCTCGTCATCATCAAGGAAGTCCTCTCTACCTTTACCTTACATTACCTTACTACGAGGACGTAGTAACATTTAAGTGTGTGTGGGGGGTGGGGGGTGGACTTGCTTGTGTGTCTTTTTTATTTTGTTTATGTGTTCCTGTCTTCATTGTTTGTTTGTTCTCTATCTTGTTTGATTGCATGCATATTTGATGATAGTCGTTTATTAGCATGTTAAATCTTGGTATGTGGTATGAATGGTTGTAGGACTTAGATTGATTCGACTTTTGATTAGGTTGTGTTTGCTTGATTAATTTTGTTTAGTGGGGCTTGTTGCTTAGCTAGATAACTTGTGTTCAATCATGATTCGGATTATGAGTGATACTCCATTATCATTTATGTGTCTTATTCATATATTCTCTAAAAAAATGAATAAAAACGCTAGAAGGGCGTAATGAGTTGTCGAGTTAAGTTTGTGGAAACTACTCCTCTTACCTTTGATAATGAGTATGGGAAACCTCATTGGGGTATTCGATGAGATCCATTGAAGTTTATACCCAATGATCAATGCCCTTAAAACGTTCTTGCTTGCCTTCTTTACAAAAAAAAGATATATTAAGGGATTTTGACTTGTTGAGTGGTAGGGAGATGTGAGATGTGTGTATATCATGATTGGGTACTTATTAGATGGCTTGGTTAACGGGCAACACTACGAGCTTAATTGAGTAACTGTTTGATTAAGAGTTGAGTCTAGTTTAAGTCATCGTATTGAAGGTTGTTGAGGCTTGCATGTTAATTTTCTACTCGACTTGAATTTGTTTGTGATTAGATTTTTGCTTGAGGACAAACAAATGGTTACATGTGGGGGGGTTTGTTTGGTATGTTTTTGTCGTGTTTTTACACGAATTTTCTAGTCTCGTTTCATAGCTTTTAGTTCATTTTAGATTATATTTTGGTTCGTTATTATGCTGGATTTTCGTATTTACATGTAGGTTGTTTGGTGTGGAAAATGACGCGAAATGAAGTCGTGGAGATGAAGTTTGGCGCGAGGAAGCGTAAAGGACGAGTCGAGACGAGTTGAGGATGCGAAGAAATGAAGCCGAGCAAATCGGACGGAAGTTTGCTAGGATTTACGGGCAGAAGACGAGAGGAGAAAGAACGCGAGAGCGTGACCATATGCGAAATTGTTATGTCTTGCGCGATAATTTTATTTTGGCCCGTTCTCATCCGTTACAACTCCAAATTTGGATCTGTTTGTGGCTACGGACTCTTATCGAGATGAGCTTCAAGATTATGTTTTTAAATTTTCATATATTACAGAAAAGGGGGGGGGTTCCAGCGCCTGCTGGGATTATTACTCGGCTGTGACATATTGTGGTGCCTAGCGACCGCTGAGCGCAACTTTTAGACGCAGATATTGTCATTTAAACCCATTTTTAGACGTATTGTTTTATCCCAACTCATATTTTCTCTCTTTAGAAACCCTAGAACTTTAATTTGCAATTTCGCCTCGGGACGAATGCTTGAGGGGAGTTTTGACGCTCAATCAAAGATTTTATATAGTAAGCATCTTTTAATTCTTATTATTTATTGTTCTATGGATTGATTTGTCATTCTCTACCCAGCGTTTAAAAATTCTTGATTCATGCTTCGTGATTTAATTTGTACTTATTTAATTGAGACGACTGACCACCGTTTTTTAATTAATTGTTTATTGGTTGAGATCGAGAGATGATTTCTTCATAGAACTTGGGTTAAATCATTAATAATTCCAAATCGTAGACGTCAGTTATGTTCGTTATTTATTTATGATTTTCCTATCGTATGATTCGAATACGTAAGTTAGAATTGCGGCTTAATTATCGAATATAAAAGTTAGTAATTAAGCAACTCTAGGAAATTATTTATTAATTGTGAATCATTGTTCTTAATTGAGGAATTCTTCTTAGGGTAATTTAATAGTGAGTCGTGGTTACTGTCTAATTAACAATACGTAAGTAATTAATTAGACTAACTAATAAGAAGCCTTTAATGAACGAACAATAACACGAGTTTAGAGCATGATTTAACTGATTATATATTTTCTTAATTCTAGGCCCTTAAATCCGGAATCCCACCATTTTATTCTTGTTTATTTATTTTATTTCGCGTTTCTACTGCTTTATATTGATTATAGTGTTTAGAATTTCCCTATTATTTGTTTTAATAACACTTAGGATTAAATCGTCATGCTAAGCTTTCCATCGAGATTCGAACGGGGTTAACTTGTCACGTACAATGGACCTCATATATTTGCGAGAACCTAGAGTACACAATTTAGGTCTAACACATTCGATATTTGTTCATTTAGTAAACAAACACAACTCAAGTCTCAAATCGAGCTTGAATTCTTTTTTGAGCCGAATTCAGGCTTAATGGTATTTGATTTAAAAAAAAGTCTGCGAATGTGTATGAGTCTAATCTTAACGACCTGCACTTGAAATAGTTTGTGAATTTTGTTAACAAGCATGTTCCCAAACTTAAAAAATGAGCCGAATTCTGAACAGTTCATGAACTTTATATACAAACAATCAATTAAATAAAAATATATATAATAACTAAAATAATTTAATGAACGAGCTTTTTAACGAGCTAAAACTCGAACTTGAATTCACAATTAAAGTGAATACTAAACAAACTAAACTCAAACCTAAATGGAGATCAATTTTTATTTATCAAATTAAACTAACATCTTTCAAATTTTCAAATGAATCCAATGGATACATGGGTCAATTTGAAATGAATTACATCAATACTTGTAAAGAGATGAGTTTTTGCAATTTATCCCCATGACTTAATTCATGCACCATATGATTTAATGATGTGTGTGTAGTAAAAATGGGTTGTGCTTAATTTATTTCACAGGTAACATGTAAAGCTCAAATTGGCAAATAAACAAAAGAACAAACAAATAAAAATGAGAAAAATGTTATATTAAATAAAAGAATAAAATAATAGACAAAGAAGAGAAAAGGAGGAAAAGAAGAGGATACATGACAGCCTACACAGCTTTGATGGTCCTGCAATGAAATGTCCTTTTTTTTAGGCTGCGTTTGGTTTGGCAGATGAAGGCAGATAGGATAAATAATCTGCCTTCATCTGCTGTTTGGTAGTAAAATGGTTTCATCCGAACGGCCCTTCATAAAAACTAAAGCCCTCTATTATTTCACTGTTCTGTTGCTAATAATAATAAGAGCAATTTGGCCTTATTAATTGTAGTGATTGAACATTGAGATAGATAACAATTTCTTTTCTACCATAACCATCGATTACCACACCACACCACACATTTCATCGGACATAAGCTTTTCTTGGAGAGTCTCGTCTCGTTTGTTTCTTCGATTACATTGGTAAAGCGTTTTGATTTTTTGAGAGTTGGGATAATAGTAGCACGGTTTTCCCTAATATTTGCGATGGGTGTTAATTTTGTAGGCTTTTTGTTTTTGTTCATCCTCTCCACAAAATTGGGGGAAGTTTTTCGAATTAAAAACCCTAGCCTCCGAAAAGCTCATTTTTATCTTCGATTCCTAGGTAAATATGCGTATTCGTTATTTATTTCTGAGATTTGGGATGATCGTATATTTGTAGCTATGATTTTCCTTATCTTTGCGATGGGTTTAAATTTTCTATGTTTTCTAAGGTATTTGTTTATGTTCTTCGTCGTTGTTCTTCCTCGTCAGAAAATTGGTGGAAGATAGTCTAATTAAAAACCCTAGCCTCACAGGTATGTAATGTCTGTGGTTCGTAAAATTTATTTACATAAAAATTGTTACTGTGCATGCAAGGTTTCTTGGTTGGTTTGGTGTGGCTTGGTGCAAAATTTGTGTGTGATGTTATTTGTTGATAATGTATGTTCTTCGTTTAAAATCCAATAAGGTTTCTGATTGGTTGAATGTAAATCAATTTTTTTTTATTAAACAGTACAAAATTAGGGGATAAGGTTTGGGGGAAAGTTTATGTGGGTTATTAGACACTACAAAATTGGGGGATAATGTTTGGGGGATAGTTTCTGTGGGTTACTAGACACTACAAAATTGGGGGATAATGTTTGGGGGATAGTTTCTGTGGGTTTTGATATGTTGGACAAGTGTTCATGAGCTTGCAAAGGTAAAACTTTATATGCATTTTAATGTATGGTCAGTGACATATTTAATTTCTATATACTTGTTTGCAGTTAAAGTTCAATATTTGTGTAGTTTGATGCTGCATTACAGCTGCATATATTTCAGATTTGTATGTAGTTCCATATATTTCTTACATTTCCATATATGTGTAGTTTGATGGTGCATTTAAAGCTCTGTATATTTATTGTTCCATGTATTTATACAGAAGTGTAGTTTATACCTTGTAAATCGTAGTTGGTGTTCAGCTTTTGAAAAAAGCTACATTACTAGTGTTCTGGGCTTGCAAAGGTATAACATAATATGCATTTTATTTTATTGTTTGTATTCTGTAAAAATTATGTTTGCTCATTTGTTTGTGTTGATATCTTCAAAGTTTGGGAGATAGTTTAATGATCTGTTAAAAGTATTAAAGCTTCAAGTTTTATGCTATGTTTTGTTATGATACCTAAATAGATAAATAAGATGGAGAACATAACATCTAATGCATGCCTAAAAATATTAAAGCTTCAAGTTTGAATATGTATTATGTAATGCATGCTTTTATTATCACATATTGTTCAATGCTATGAGTCATTATCAGTAGGTTCTTATCAATAAGTTTGTATATGTAGATTTTTTAATTGAAAGCTCTTACAATTCCCAATTCTATGTTCTTTGAAACAATATGTCATCAATAGGTTTGTATATCTATATTGTCATCTATAGGCTGTTATTTGAAGCATTGTTTGTTCTTTGAACCATATTATTGTTTCTTTGAACCATTTTATTGTTTCTTTTATCCAATGAACTACAAGTTTCAATAATGTTTTGTTTATGTCTTCTTTATGTGAATGAAATTGAATTAAACTCTCATACTGAAAATTAGTAGAAGGAGACGGTTATAATTTGCAAGACAGATAATTTATGTTTTATTTATTTTAAAATACATGTTTAGAATTTAAAAGACAACTGATTTTAAAATATACATATTATATTTATGGTTTATTGAACAACCATTACAATTACAACTTATTTTAAAAGAGATTATAATTACACATCTGTAAAAACCTTTAACTGAAACCCCATGTTATGCATATTATGTATAAATGATGATAATATATGGTTTATATAGTTATGAATGTATGTGTGTGTTCCTGATATGAATGTATGGTTTTTTAATGCAGTGTTCGTGACAACTAATTCATACCAATGACATACAATACTGCGCAATGTGTAGAACTGTACACATGCATTGAAGAAATTTTTCAAGATACATTAACACAAATTCTACTTCTACTTACCCTGATACTCATAAGTGAGAGAACTCATAACAAACGTAGGTTGGTAGATAGATCGTATTCCATGATTAAAAGGATGCCACATCAAATAAGGCATTTGCAGAGGCTAGTTAAACTTAGTGACACAGATTGCATTGTTAATTTGTGTATGGATCGTAATACATTCGGTAGACTTTGCATATTGTTAAGAGAATTAGGCTTTCTAAGTGATGGTAAATATGTTAGTGTGGAGGAACAAATGACAATTTTTCTATCTATACTAGCTCATCATAAGAAGAACAAATTAGTTGGTTTTGACTATAGTCGATCTGGACAAACAGTCTCATATTATGTCCATCAAGTTTTAAAAGCCATTTTAAAACTACACACACATGTACTGGTTAAACTCGATCCTGTATCTGAAGATAACAATGATAGTCGATGGAAGTGGTTTAAGGTAAATCATAATAATTTAATTTATAAATATTCTTAAAAATATTTATCATTGAAGAATCACTTCTAATACTTTCATATATGATAATTAAAGGGCTGCTTAGGAGCCCTAGACGGCACATACATAAGTATTACGGTGCCGGTTATTGATAAGCCAAGATATAGATCAAGGAAAGGCGAAATTTGCACCAACACTTTGGGTGTATGCGATCGCAATATGGCGATTGTATATGTACTACCTGGGTGGGAAGGATCTGCTTCAGATTCAAGAGTGTTAAGAGATGCAATTACTAGGAACCATGGTCTGAATGTCCCACGGGGTATACTAAATCTATAATTAAACTTTTTTTTATCCATGTTTAGTTAAAATGATTAATTAAGTAATGATTATTCATCTTCGAACCATAGGGAATTACTATTTGGTAGATAATGGATATGCAAATTCAGAGGGTTTTTTAGCCCCATACCGTGGAGTTCGATATCATTTAAAGGAATGGGGACCAGCACGTGAGAAGCCTCAAAATGCGCATGAACTTTTCAACATGAGGCATGCCAAAGCGATAAATGTGATTGAGAGATGTTTTGGGGTCATGAAAAAACGGTGGGGGATTTTAAGAAGCCCATCCTTTTACCCTGCTAAGGTTCATAATTGTATAATTATAGCCTGTTTCATATTACATAATTACATCCGATCTGAAATGCATATTGATCCAATTGAAAAAGAATATGATAATGATCATGTTGATGATGATGGAGATGATGATGGTGTATATGAAGCTAATGATTTCATTGATGCAATCGAATCATCTAATGAATGGAACAGAACTAGAGAGAGCATAGCTGAGGCAATGTGGTTAGCGTATTCTTAATGTGGTACTAAAATGGCTTATACTTAAAATTCTATTGCTTTATAATGTCCATGTTTCATATGTTGATTTATAATGAATTGTTACTTTCTCATTATCATATTTTATAGGAATATGGATTTTGCACCAATTTGTTTTTGCAAACGTGATCGGTTGTACTTCAAGTGTCCATTAAATGAAAACCATTACCGGAGCTTCATTTGGCATGATGAGTTTAATAATATTTCTGCTGCAACAAACAATAGTGAAGCTGAGGTATCAAGTGAGTCCACACCACTACTACAAGACAATCCTAGTACACGTAGTACTCGCTTTGATGTTGAACATGTTGAACTATTTGGTATTGTAACTTCCATTTTGATGTTGAACTATTTTGTAGTGTAGAAGCACAACTTCTGTTTTGCTACATATTGCATATTGTGTAGATGTGTTTAATTTCATTATTAGGACTACAGCTGTATTAGAACTATTGCTGCTGTATTATTTTTTTTGGACACATGTTGTTGCTGTATTTTATTGTTATGATTAATGTTGCTGCTGTATGTTATTTTATTTTACAGTAATAACATCACCATTAATGTTGTTGCATCACTAACCATTAATATTGCAGCTGAACCATTGTTGCATCACCTATAGGAATGCAGCCAACTAGCTTATTTAGACCATATATGAATGCAGCCAGACGTTGCTTATTCAGTCGTGCATTGTTGCAGCCAACTTGTTTTACATTTTTAAAACCTTGAATATTGTGTACTGAGTACTAACCATATGATCTATCAAGCTTCTATTACAGTGTAATTTGTGCATGCATTAGATCTATCAAGCTTGTATTTTGACTATCTCGAAAACTAAGCCAATCCAGCAATGTCATTGATTTGTAATGTAGGCATATCACATTCAATTATGCATGCAGGATTCAACCATATCATATCACATTCAATTATGTCATTGATTGTCTCGAAAATTAAAAGAAGCAAGCAACAACCATATGACATTCAATTGCAATTATTCAGGACTGCAATTACTGAAAATATGGAGGCATGTCATTAAATTTGGCATGTAGTCTACAGCCATATCACATTCAATTTCGACCATGTGTGCTATACAATGACTTATTAGATGCATTTTATACAATGACTCAACTACAAGTATATAAACACATGTGTTCTATACTCAACTTACCAACATTTCAAAACACATAAGCCTGCAAAACTTCAAAACCTTACCTCACCAACACCTCACATCCTATATTGATTACCATGGCTAATGAGATTCCAAATCAAGCTTTCTACTTTCATTGGCACAACTGGAATGAAGACATGGATCTTTTATTAATATATGTCTTGTCATTCTACAAGGAGAAGGAAGGATGGAAAGGTGCTTATATTCTGGACAACATTCTTTGCAATGTGGCTATAGCAGTCAACAAGCATTGTCGTTCTAATTTAAGCACACACGATGTGTTTTGTAGAACTCATTTAATGGACACGCGGTACAACACTTTCAAAGAAATTGCACGTACACCCGGGGCTATATGGGATATCGAAGAAAAACGAATCATTGCGGCCGATGATGTTTGAAGTCATTTGTTTGAGGTAATTTTCTCAATGTTTCAAAATTATCATTCCATATAAATTATAGCAAAGTGTAACATATATTTTTTTTTTCTTATTTTACAAGAAATTCGAGTTAGCGAAGGCCTATTACTGGACAGATGAACCTGAATTTAAAAGATTGGCTTATATATTTGGGGATGATAACGATTTCAAGCTTGAATACCCCGATAATGTCATCACTATCAATTCTTCTAGTTCAAATGATCTAGAAGTATATCTTGGTAATGTGTCAAAAGAAGATGAAGAAGTTATATCTCCACAAACCAAGAAACCTACTTTGCAAAACAACGAAGAGAAAAAACGTCGTGAAATTACATTCAATTCAATTGTACGACGCATGAAGGATGATAGATCAAAAGATAAAAATGTCTCGGGTTCCTCATCTTGTGCATCGTCAAGCCCCTTCAAGTAGTTGTTAGTGTATTCGGCGTCCATGTACCCTTATTCCTTGTGTGTTTTTAAGCATTTGGGTTCTTCGTTGCTGCTTTAAGTTTTTAGGTTCATTTTCGTTTAATTTTCATCGGTTGTTGCACTTTCATGCATTATGTTTCAGTTGTGTTGTCTTTGTAATTCAATTTTTCTACGCCTAAATTGCAATCGGTCTTAGGATGCCTCGTTGGGTAATGTTGTGTACTGACCTATATTTTAATTCTAATCTAAACTGCTTTAATTCACCAAATTGAAGCAACCTGTAATATGAAATATGCAATATGCAATAAGAACCGATTAAATAATCATACTCCTAATATTTAAGCAACCTGTAAAACCACATTTAAGCCTATGAACCACATAATGTATTGAACTACCAACTATAAAACCAATGATAATATAAAATACAACTATAAAAATGAAAGCAACCTGTAATGTATTCAACCATCGACTACAAACCATAATACACTCAAAATGTGAGCAAGCAATATGCTAATCATAAAAGCAGTCACAAGTTCATATCATTTGGTAATTTGATTAAAACCTAAAGCAACAGCTATATAACTGTAATCATAGGCTAATGATATCCAAAAACAGTAGCTACATGCTCTAATCATATCCATTACAGTCACAAGTTCAAAATCATATACAATGCCATCCATTACATAAGTACCAAAAGCATCCATTACAGGAATTACATTAGTTTCACAATTACCAAATACAGGAATTACATGTTCAAATACGCATAAGCAAACCATTGAAATACATGAATTACATAACATCCAATTACAGAATCCAACTAGTTCTAAAGAAGTTCAGAAACCTAATGCAGCTCTTCAAAGACAACAACTACTAAATAACAAAAAGAAGTTCATAAACTGATTTCATAATGTTTGTTCAGCAGTCAATCCAAAACCTTATTAATTTCTACCAAGGATACGGAGTACGTATTCCAATTTCGAGTCTTCAGGTAACCCTAAAAATAGTTCTAATTTCCTATCATTTTCAATTAGAAGCTCACAAACGGTTAACTTATCATTTATACTCAAACCTTCTATGTTAGGTATTTTTTCAAATATCTCCATTCTGGCTTTCCCTAACCTTTGTTCGTGACCAATTTTTGATGCAATAATCTCCATTCGGGAGTTTGCATTTCGACTCATACCTTCGATCATAGCACAAACCTTATCTATACTATCTACAATCTTACGCTTTTTACCCTTTGATGACGAAGGATTAGAGTGCACTGTTCTTTGCTCAGGTCCCACATATGAACTGTTAGCTACACCATCTCCAAAAATCGTATCTTCTAAATCCACACGGTAGTCCCCACGAACGTAGTCTTCATCCACCGTTGCATTTCTTGTTCCAATTGATTAATGGCTTCATACACATCGAACGAACCTTCTCCGTTGGCTCTATCCTTACCAAATATCTCTTTCCAATCCTCATACATTGGCTAGCTTTTTTTGTTAATTCGCTTTGCGTTCGCATCAATCTGCCATATAATATATAAGTAATTACGTGAGAAAAAATGTAAATACAATTCAAAATTAAATTAACATAACTTAATTTAAAAATAACAAGTATTATCATACCTTAATTATGTGTTTCCAAAGAGAATCGTCACAGTCAACCGTGTGATTTCCATTTGCATTGAAGCCAACACCACTTTGACTCAGGACCGTACACAAGGAGTTGTAATCCTTCTTCCAAATTGAGAGTTTCGAATTCATGTGCGGATTACCTTTCAAATCAGTTCCCGGCATCTTTTTCTTGAAGCTTTCCTCCAATTTGTTCAAGTAATCGGCCCGAAATCCATTGTCGGATTTTCATCCTTGAGCTATTAATTCTTTCATTGCCTGAAGCAATGTCTCCTCTTCTTTCGGTGTCCAAACTCTTCGGCCCTTCTCAACTCTTTTACCCTTGTTGCTAATGGTATCACAACTACCTAAACAAACTCAAACAAAGTATCCATCAGTTGTACACATTCATATGTATGCTCAATTGAAATAACATAGTACATTTTCAATGCAGTTACTACTCACATAGAACATATTAACCTACCTCCAATTATCCAAATAACTTATCAAATTAACTGCCACCAATAATTCATTTGGGATGAAATAACCTATCAAATAACAAACCTAATGCATATATACAAACCTCGCTGTTTTGACCCCTCTACAGACATCGACAATATAAAAAGTATCAACCATGCCATATGAGAAACCCCTTTTTTTGCAAAAATCCTAACATGCAGAAAAATACCATATGAAAATATCCATATTTCAGCCAAGAGGTTCACTATCCCCAGAAATCACACAAATGCAGTAACAATCTTTCTTTATTATACACATTCGAAGTGCACACAACTTCACTTATTATCATACAGAAATTAACTCCACAGCCACAAAGTGTAAACAAACACATATTCCAAACCTAACAAAAAACTGCCCAATTGATGGCTAATTGTGCATTGAATCAAACATAACAACACCAAATACACTTAACCACAACCAAATCGATTCAACCCCAACGAATATATGTAATTTCAGAACACCCGTGTGAAACCCTAGCGAAAAAATGTTACCTTCTTCATGAGATGCCATCCGATTTTAGTGAAATACAGGATATGTAGCTTTCTACTTGCTTCAGTCGCGCTTCTATTCGATTCTTCAATTGCCCTTCCTATTCGATGATTCTTCAGTCGCACTACCTATTCGATGGAGAGACAGAAAGTTTCGCGCCTCTGATGAATAAATTTCGCGCGACAGACAGATGAAACAAAATGGGATTTGTTATATTGTTTCTTATCTAACTACCAAACGACATACTAATAATCCTATCCATTCTCATCTTATCTACCAAACATCATATTATATTATCCTACCTAATAATTATATCTACCAAACACATTATTAAATTAACATACTTTTCAAAACAACCTACCAAACAAACTATTAAACACTATTCATCCTATTAATCACTACACTATTCACATTAATAATCCTATCTCCCTTCATCTCATCATTCGTACCAAACGCAGCCTTAATGGCTAAAAAGGTAATTTGCTTTTTTCTTGTGAACTCACAAGTCACCTCTATTTCCGCATATCACATGAAAAATGATTTTACCCATAAATAATTATTCGTTTTATCATAATAATCTCATATCACATCAAGATAGATGCATTGTCAACACTTAATTAATTATTTATTTTAGATGATATATATATATATATATATATATATCTGCATATGCAATTCCACTATGCAACACTATCCAGTAGTAGCTACTTGGGTACAATACAAGCATGGGTAAGAATTTTGGACGGGAAAAGTCCGATCCTGACCCGAGTTTCTGCAAGATTTGAGATTTCAAGTTCAGAAAATTTTAGGATCAGGACCGGAATCGAGATTAAAATTTTAGAAATTTTCAGGACTTAAAATCCTGAATGCCGATCGCGACTTTCAATTTTTCGAATTAATTTTATCAATTTAGGGACATTTTAGTCCTATTGGAGAATTCAAGACATTTTTATTCGTGATCGAGATCCAGACTTAAATTTTTCAATTTCGAAACCCGACACTCCCGAAGTCCTGATCAGGAGTGAGACCGAAACCATAAAATCGAAGAATTTTGAAACCGAGATTTGAGGACAGTATCTGGTCCCGTTCTAGTTCTCGCCCCAAAATACAAATAGGTGAATATAAAATTGAATATAAGAAATTTATAACATAGTCACCCTTTTATGGCTATAGCCCATAGGTTATATATTTGAGATATTTTTAGGGCCTTATGAATTATGATTGTGACGCACATTTGGCCGACATTCAAGAGCAACCGTTGCTTAAATATTCCTTTCAATAAAATATAGCACTACCATTCATATATAATCTATGTAGCGTGGTTATCGATTTTTTCATTTTTGTATTTACCAATCAATTTTTCCACAACTTGTGTTAATTTCCATCTCTTTATAGTTGGTTTTTAAGCTATAAATAAGATTCGTTTTAGTCCATAATAATCTTCATTCTTCAATACATGACATGAGTATGAAGTTCGTTAGTCAATGAAACCCTATCAATCCAGTAAAAACAAATTCAACTATTAATTATACACTTTATTTGTATAATGTCACTACCGTTCTTAATTACTTATTCATATTAATTATCAATCTTATAATTGAAATTTAATATAATCAATTTTTTTGAAAAAGAAGGATAGTTGACATTTAATTTCTGATTTGGGAAAACATGAAAGTTTCCAAATGTTCCAATCAAATAGGTGAAAGTGAAATCTTAACGTAATCAAATCAATTAAATGATTCAAGCTTTGAGTGGAGACAATGAAAGGCGTATAATTATAAATTCATCAAACTCATCATAATCATGAATTTTAATATTTCAAATAGGAAAATGAATAAAATGAGAAAGCATAACCACCATAAAAGTAGAAGCAAAGAGCTACCAATTAATAATTATTTGCTAAATAATTGATGAAATTAAGTTAAGCAAAAAGAAGCTAATCATTTAAATATTTGAGTGGACATGACAAGAAAGAGATGACAAAGGCAATCCACCTAACTCATTATATAATTATATGCTAACAATAGTGTTAATTAAATTCCAAAGCCACCTCATTTTCGTATTTTACGTACATATATAGTTGTTTTTATTAAATAAATTGTCAATGCAAACAATTTCTGTATATGTATCAAGAAAATTAAGAAATGCTATAAATATTTCGTTCCTAAATTTTTATATCATTCATCTTTAACCAACATATATTTAGCACACAAATGCACATCAACATATATATTTAATCAACAAATATTTTTAGATACTATTTTTTTAATTGTAACTAGCTTAATAATTTTATCTGGAAAAAATAGTCGGAATAATGGAAGATGAATACGATATGTGGACATGATCACATGTAATTGGAAAAATTCACAAATATATCCAAATCAGACTTTGGAACTTTATAATATCTAGCAATGCTAAAAAAGAGTAAAAACCCCTTATTTTCGACTAAGTTATTTCGAAATTCAACTAGAAAAAGTTTCTTTTATGCTTGTCCGATAATAAAGGAGTCGAGCTCAAGGTCAGACAACACTCAATACATACAGACGACGCGTTTATTCCTTTCTCTCGTACTGAAAACGATGAAATTCCCTAATAGTAATATTTTTATTACAAGTTGGTCTTATCAACGCAATAATATAGCAATAGTAGAACAGTAGAAGTAGTCAATTCAATTTCCAAGAATTACTACCGGAAATGAATGAATGAACGAATGATGAATGATTATATACACGTCATGTGTTTCCACCTCTCACCTTCTTAAGCCTTAACCCCACCTCCCAACTCATTATTAAATATCATCACATGATCCCAAAATAAAGAAAAACAGAAATAGTACACCACCAAAGCAAAGTCCATGGATCGATTATCCTAATCCCATAACCGAATATGAGTATTAAATTCACCCACATGTTTGAAGATGCTTACAAAGAATAGTCTAGTATTTTACTGTTTACAGAATGTAAGCTTCTTCTCACCCTTCTTTGTCTCTTGTGTTTAAAAACAAAATAGTAGTAAATCACTGCAGACAAAGATCTGTACATAACCTTACAAACTGGTCTCCTCTCTCCCTCTCTCTCTTCTGTGTCTGAAGTTATTACTGCCGGTGGTTTGCAGCTTCCATCAATAAATATAATACCAAAACGGGCTCTGTTGAATTCCTTTTCACTCATTTCTCAGCAAGAATTCACCCAACAAAGACGGTCTGATTCAAGATTTTTCTTTTTCTTGGGGAAAGGTATGCATTTTCTCTAAATCTTGTGGTTTTCTCTTTCCCTTTTGCATGTTCTGTTGTTTCATTAGCTGATATTGATAGAGTTTTGCTTTTTTTTTTTTCTTTCAAGAAATTTGATCCCAGAAATTTACTTGATTCTTTTGATGATTTGCTTGGGCAGTCTGTGCTGTGCTGCATTGAAGAAACTGTTGTTTAATTTCTATTTTATTTGAATATGGAACTGAATTTGAGCTTGAATTGAATACTCGTGCTTGAGTTTATGTTTAGCGCATGATTTCATTGACTGCTGTTGAAAAGATTATGAGTTGTGTAGTTGGATTGAAAAAGTCAGAGATGTAGACATGCTTCCTATCACTTTTTTTATTGTTTCTATTTTGGCCCAGATTCTCTTTTCTTTGAAACTTATGAGTATAGTGCAGAAATAAAAGAACCATCTATAGATTTTAATATGAAGTTACAATTCTATCAAGTGCATGTTCATCCATATATGAAATGTAGAGTAGGTCTATAGATTGTTTAAATTCCTTGACTATGTTTATTCTCAGACAATATTCTTCAACTGAATTGCCATGTTGGGTTCAAGTGTTTGTGGCTTCTGATCTAACTTGAGGGAACATTAGGATTTTGCTTCACTAGTAAACTTAGATCACACTACTACTTGGAGATGATCTTTAAACAGATAGGTAGGAGTTGATGCTGCTCAAGAATCTAATGGAGGACAAGCAGTTGAATTTCGACCAACCGTTCTTATCCGTGAGGCGACATGCCCCGGCTGTGACCTCTCAGAAACGTGAAGTTAATAGGAGAATCGACAGTCATTCTTATCAAGTCCGACCTCAGATTCCTACTTACAGATCAGAACTGAAATCTGGTCCCATTAGGAATCCCGGGGCAGTGCCGTTTCTATGGGAGCACTCCCCTGGCCAACCTAAGGAAGAGACTAGCCCTCAAACTGGAAGCTTCGATAAATCTCCTGTTGCCCCGATGCTTCCTCCTGGGAGGCCCCCGAAGGCCAAACATGAAGAAACTCATAGTGCTAGTGTGCATGAAAATAAGACACGAGATGTTGGCATTTCTCGCGAGTCTTGTGGTACTGGTCCATCTGGTGATGAAAATGTGAGAAATGTTGAAAGTTGTAAAGATGCAGTGACGAGGGAGGAGGATTCCGACTCGGGCGATAGTGATGAAGCGTATGTTGATGCACGAAGTACACTCTCGAGGATGGAGTATTCTTTATTGAATTGTAGTGTGAGCGGCTTAAGTGGGATAGAAGGTTTAGATGTGAGACCTTCTCAAGGATTTCGTAACAATTCACAAACTCGTGAGTTCATGATGGATAGGTTCCTCCCTGCAGCAAAGGCGATGGCTACAGAAACACCTCACGTACCCAAAAAGCAACTCGTGCAGCCAAAGGCAAAGCAGCCGAAGAAGGCGGAAAGTCAATGCAAGCCATCACTGCGGTATGGGCCTAGTTTTGCAAAGAGATATGCACATTACCATGAGAGTGAGGAAGAAGAAGATAGTGATGATGACTACGATCAACAAGCAAATTTGCCTTCAGTGTGCGGTTTACTACCTCGTTTCTGCTTGAAGAGTTCGCTCTGCCTTCTAAGTCCCGTTCCTGCAATGAGTGTGAGGACCCGAGTGCCAACTTCCTCTGCTAATAAAGTTCGACCTAGGTCTTCCTCGTTCGGCTCTTACAGTGACATGGAGAATGAGGTCAAATCAATCTACAAAATCCAACTCAACGGGGATAAGAGTGAACAGAGAAGTGAGAGTGATCAACTAGGAAGCCATGATCCACCTCTGCCATTACATGAACAGAAAGAAGTTCCTTCGGTTCTTGAAGAAACTAAACTTATTAACGGTCTTGAACAACATAGTAAGGGCTTGAAAACCTTCGAGGAGTTTTTGGATGATCGTGCAATCCCACATCGGTCGAACTCAGAAGATCCAGTTGCTGAGAAAACCGTCTTTGTAGATACGGTACATACGGAAAAATCACCAAATTCGAGGCTGTTTTCTTCCAATACACGGGACTTGGAGTTTGCTTCAAAAGTTCTTCAAGAACATGCAGTCAAAACTTCGAGAGAACACATGCATGTGATAGATTCGCCTTCTCCTCCTCATCAAGATTTGGGGAAGCTACCAAACTCTCACAGTTTTGATGATTGCAATATCTCACCTTTGATTGCTTTTGGAGAAAGTCAAGATATTAAGGTAGAACCAACAACTAAAGATTACTTAGCAATGGAGAGTTCAGAAAAGCAGCTACAAATTGGACATCCCGCACCACCGCCTCTGCCTAAATCGCCATCCGATTCTTGGCTGTGGCGAACTTTGCCTTCCATGAACACAAAGAGCACGTACCGACGCCCAAATCTTGGTGCAGAAACAACTCTTGAAAGAAAGTGTTTAACGGCACCCACAAGTGATATGAAGTGGGAGAATATCGTGAAAACGACAAAGGTCCAGCATCATCACATGCATTATTATTCTGAGGTTCGTTTGCTTATTGTGCGTAGATGATCTTCCTATATTTCGATATCTGCATTCCTATGTTTTTTATATTGTTATCTTTTATTTCATTTCAGGAGTCATTGACAACTATACCAGAAGCTTAAGAATGGATTGTCGAAACGACAACGGTATATATATATATAGATTGTGTACTGTTCTTGAGTTGAAGATCGGAGTACTAATTTTGTTGATGGCAATGTAGTTACAGTTTGAATAAAGTAGATTCTTTATATATAAATAGAAAGAAACAGACTTACTCTAGAAATAATTGCAATCTTATCTTTATCTAAATGATGAAGCCCAATATTCCTATTTGTATTTGTATAGTGATTGAAGAAGCAATTTTAGTCCTCGCATAATGATTCATGCCACAAAAAAAAAAAAAAAAAAAAAAAAAAAAAAAAACTGGCAACTGATTTTTCCGTCGTTAGCGATAGTTATTATGTTGCTAAGAAGGATTAGCGACGACTAATGACGGGCAACCGTCTCATTCCGTGCAACATTAAGGGATCTTACGACGAAATTATACGTCCGTCATTAGCTTTGATTGTGTTTATCATTAGCTTACGACAGACGGTATCCATCATTCCGTGCAACATTAAGGGATCTTACGACAGACAATATCCACCTTACATACTGTTGCCTGCCACCATGCCTTAAATCAATTTTTATCTTAAATTCTAAACCGATTTTGAATCGAGATTGAGGGCTTTGATTGATTGAGATAGGTGTGGGATCTGATATTTATTACAAGTTATAATCAATTTTGCCCAAAATCAAAGTTGTGTGAACAGTAATCAAATACATATAATTCGTTTTGGTTCATAGGAGTAGAAGAAAGAATACCTTCTTGTTTGTCAAATAAAATAATAGTATGAACAATTCCTTCATATCACAAATCAAGACAAAAACAGGGGACAAAGAAAAAACTGCACTATATCAATTGTTGCTCACTTGTTTCCAAAACACATTCCCGCTCCTGGCCTTAGTGGCATTTGCTCCTTTCTGAAGCTAATATATCAAAACACATCAGCCATTGCTACTGCCTTCAATCTTTTAGTATGAGCAGTCTTCAAGGAGTTCATATGAGGGTCTCAAGTTCAGCTATTGTTGAGAAAACCGTCGTATCCTTTGGAAACGGTGAAGATGGGATGACATTCACACTACATGCACTTCAAGACCTGAGCAGAGCATGTACCCTTGATATAGGGTAGAAAGTAGGCCTCTCGTCACTTGACTGATGAGGAAGCCATTTTAGTCCTTACGTCATGCTTGCAAACTGGACAGAATGTGGCGCATTTCATCAACCATGAGTTCACACAGCTTGAGTGGAAACCTGTGTATATGGCTTAAATCCATTAGTTCAGCTATGAGAATACAAGTGAAGGCTTAGGAAAAGGAAAATAAAGCTGACATATTTTCTCATGACATATTTCAGAGAAAGATTACTCTCTTTGTGGACTGGGTTGATTTTTCTCTATTTTGTGAGTGAGTGAAAAAGAATGCAACAGTATAGAATAACATCTCTTGCACAAATGGACATTAGGAGCAGCAAATATGAAGACATGTGATACTGCATGATTTTGCTACAGTTAAAATTCTTAGGCTCAAGGTGATAAATGTGATTAAAGATTTGAATACACAATATTGTCAATGATTATCACTTTATCAGTTATTTCAGCTTCCTACCATGTCAGTTTATACAAATGAAAAGCAAGAACCTACCATGTCGGCAAGGAAGAACTTTTAGGCTTTCCCCGTATTTGTAGTCCTCCAGACAAATTATGCAAGTCTCTCCTATGGGATTAATTAGATTCACGGAGCCATATGTTATTGCAGGAAGCATATCCACAACCTTACCATCGACAGCAGTCCTTTCTCGATGATTCCTCCACTGATTGACTGTGAAGAAGATTGCAACGAGGAGACAGATTACAGCAAGGACTGAAATAAACGATATAACCAGCACAGTCCATGCAGTTTCATCAATAAATGAGATGATGCAGCATTCACTCTCCACTCCTCGTGCATTCTCTCTCAAGATCTCCCCTGCTGCATTTGACACAAATACAGCATATGTCCACAATCCCTCAGAGTTTCCCATCACTACTTCATCAAGAGGGATAAAACTAGAGTGAGCTAAAAATGGAAAAGGACTCAACATCCCTAGCAAAGCAGGATCCAATTGCAAAGAAAAGGGAACCAACAATGGAAAAGCAGGACTCAACTTTGCAAACGTATCACTCAAGATTTTAAATTAATATTATCGTCTTTGATGCACGAGACACCATAAAAGCCATCTAACCTTATCAGAAAAGATCTAAAACCCTAATTATGTGATAACATTTAGGACTAATAAGGATATAAGGTCGAGTTATTCAACTTACACTTGTTCTATGAAGCTCAATAACAATGCTATAAACTTTTTTACCCACAAAAAAATAGCAGTAACAAGCCAGTTAAACCATCTTTGTTCTCGCCTATAGCTAATTACTTTGTATTGAAGAGGAATTATTTTATCGGCATTGACTTAATAGTAGCTATGATAGTGAGGAGAATCAATTAAAGATTTTCATCTATTATCTTGAGCAAGTAAAGGATTTTTAATTTTCAATTCTGATAAATTTCTGCAACAAAACATTCTTTACAAAGCAAAAGTAGATTTCTGCTATTAACTCACTTGAAATGAGGTTGTGGTTGCGGCGGTCATCGTATACGATGGCGGCACGAAACCCAGCTTCCTGAGCATTTCTGATCTTCTCCTCGAACGCGCATTTCCCCCTCACAATTAGAATAATACTCGCACTCTCTTCACAGCCGTCTTCGACTTCATCGAGCAGCGGCGAGCAGGCGTCGAGCGGCTCAGCCACACGCAACCCGCCGCAGATGGCGCTGCCGTTCAGACCTTTGGCTGCAATCACAACTTCGATTTAGAAAAAAATAATAAAAAGTTCAATTGCAACAGGGGAAAAATAAGCACGAAAAATCAATCGAATTGGGAAGTAGAGCAGCTACTGAATGTGGCGGGAGTATCCGGGAACGAAAAGGAGAGGGAGCTCAGCTGCACGATTGAGTAAACTGAATCGGCTAAGAAGCAGAGAAGTGATGCAATGATGAAGATTTTTTTCATTTCATCGTTGAATTTTGAGGAATTGTGTTGTCGATTGATTTTTGTGCTTATTTATTCATGCAAAAGGGGGAGCAATTGACCAGACTTTGATATTCTCGTAATGGCCTCGTATCTTTTCCGTTATTACACTTGTAACCTTTTATTTTACATTTTGTTACCCTTAATTAGAGCTAACATAAAATGCTCCTGCAATATTAGAATTTAGAAGCTCTTTAAATTTATGTTCAACGATTACAAAGAATAATAATTGGCAAAATACATTTACATGTACATGTGCACACCTAGGTTTCACAAAGTCACCATCAATAAAAATAATGCAAGTATAAAATGGCAAATCTAGATGCGAGAATTGGGACGGGACCGGCTATTCCGAAGTCTCGAAATTCCGAAAAATATTAATTTTTTTATTTCGCTCCTGGTTCCATTCGAGACTTTGGGACTCTCGAGTCCTGAAATTGAACAGTTTGAAATACTGGTTCTGATCTTGTTCCCCATGCCAAATAAAAATGTTATAAATAGTTCCGAACGAGACCAAAATTTCTCAAACAGGATTTTGTGCAGAATGGTTTAGTTCTAGTTTCAAATGTTTGAAATTGTGAACATACAATTTCCCAACATTTTCTATTTTAGATTTTTTACCCCTAATTCAATCTTATATTGTATTTATTGATTATAATTTATAAACTTACATTTAAAAATGTAAAACCATGTAAAAATATAGATTGTTAAAGGAGTTACGAAAGAATCGACATTTTTGGAATTAGGGGTGTCTACTGGGTTGGATTGGGTACCGTACCCAAAATTTTCGAGTATGCGTCCCCAAAATCCCTAAAATTTAAATACATGAACCCGAACCCGACTTTCAAATTCAGGTACTCAAACCCGACTCGGATATTCGGGTACACAAAATATCCGAGTTAATTGAGATAATTTTTAATTTTATTTTTTGGATTTTAGGGTATTTTTTGAATTTTTGGTATTAATTAATTATATAATTAATTAAATAAAATGAAATATTAATTAAAATTGGGATTGAAAAATTATAATAATGTAATTAATTAAATATAATATAATATTAATTAAATAATTAAATACAATATAATCTGATGTTAATTAATTAAAAAAAAAACAGATTTTCAATTGTTACCCTATCGGGTTTCGGGTAATACGGAAATAGGAAATCCGATTAAACACCCATAATCGAAACTGAAAATTTGAAATCAAAATAATCTTAGATGATTGTGATTCTGAACTGTAAACCATGATAACTACATCGTGAACACTTCTAAAAATGTATTGATTATTTAATAAATTGGAGTACGATTTTTTCCTTCAAATTTTAAAATGAAAATTATTTTCAAAACATAGTCATGTTAGGAACTTGCTTTTATTTTAAATGTGTAATATTATATATTTAATTATTATTCAGTACTTTATTTTGATTAAAGTGTAATATATTAATAATTATTTTTCGTACTTTATTTTAAAATATGAAGATATAATATTTTGATTAAATTTTATTATTCCTTTGATTTTTTAGTATTTATCATGATATGATATGATTAGAAAATATAAGTTGTGTTTTAAGTATATTTATTTCAACTTCTATATTTTGTATATTCAATTTTAGAGGTTAGTAATCTTACAAGTATGATTTTTTTTTTTTAATTTAAGGTGAGTGAGAAAATGATTACATTAGAATTTACGACATAATCTTACAAAATGCATAAATTTATAACAAGTATGCATATTTTGTAATGTAATTTTTTCCATATTCAAATTTATTTCTTAAATATATTTTATTCACACTAATAAAAATAGATATAATATTACGCTATATTGCAGGTTACAATATTAATTTGAAATAAAATGGTGAAAATTAGGGGTTTGGATCTAGGAGTGTCTATTCAGATTTCAATTTCGGGTATTACCCAAAAATCTAAAATTTGGGTATTCGGATTAGAATCGAATATTAATATCTTAAAATTTTCGAGTTCGACTATTACCCGAAATTCGACAGAGTAATACCCGAAACTAATTTTTTAATTAATTAATTAATATTATACAATATTTAATTAATTACATTGTTATAATTTTTCAATGCCAATTTTAATTAATATTTCATTTTATTTGATCAATTACATAATTAATTGATAACAAAAATCAGAAATACCCGAAAATTATCCGAAAACCCAAAAAATGCCCAAAAAATTCAAAATTTTAAAATTATCTCAATTACCTTGGATATTTCGGGTGTCCAAATACTCGATTAGAAATACTCGAGTCGGGTTCGAGTACCCAAATTTGAAAATTAATTTCGGGTATTTAAATTTTAGGGATTTCGAGGATGAGTATTCGAAAATTTCGAGTAGAGTACCCGATTCGACCCGAATAAACACCCTATAAGATCTCCTATTTTGTGGGGTAAAAACACAACAGGTGCGATGTACACCCAAAACAACCACACTTTGAGTTTTTTTTTTCTTGTGGTTTTTTTCATTATTATATTTAAATGTTTTATATTTTTATTGGATAATAATATTTTTTCAGTTACTTCATATTTATCTTACTAGAAAATTTGTGATTTTTTAAATCAAAACAAAATAATAATGATTTAAATTATAAGTTATAATTATAAAAAATACCAATTAACAAACATCCATCAACTTCAAATGTAATTAAAAAAAAATCAAAATTACAAAACAAATACAAAATTATTATGATTAAATATTTTAATCAATAAAATGAAAACATCTAACTAGAACAAAAAATTAAAATATAATAAAAAACGGAAAAAAAAAAGTCAATATAGTATACTTTTGGGTGCACAACGCATGTTGTGTTTTCACAAAGGGATGGCGGAGCCATCGAATACCGAAGAGAGGCGGCTCGGCAGGTAAGGAATGAGAAATTGTCAAGGAAGACTTATTTGTTGGCAAAATGAAGGGCACCATAAATCTCTGAATTTTCAACGTCTTGGAAAACTGATCGATATATATTTATTGGTGTATATTCCATGCACCATGGATGTGCCTTCTTGTTGCGTGCATGTGCATGTGATTTGCAATGACTATGAACTATTCTGCAAAGTTGTTAGAGTCGTTCAACAACCTCAACAAACTTCTAATTATCTACAATTAACCTTCCAGTAGTTAGTTAGATTGGTTAGATTGTGGTAGGCTCTAAAAGCAAAAATCTTGCTAGATTCTTCTTGAAAGTTAGAGTAACTACTTTAGCTAGCTTTCATTCTTGTGTATAAATATATCACCTACGATAGAGTTCTTTGTATCTCATTTTTCATATACTTTCTCACATCAAATAATAAACACTATCTTCATTCTCTTTAGCTCAGTGTATCTTTCAACATGGTATCTCGAGTCTAAAGGTCTTGGGAACTCTCTTCTTCAATGGCGTCAAATATGGTGACATCACTGCTGCCCACACTTCATCCGCTTGTGCTCCGGCTGGATCGAAACAACTATGTTTTCTAGAGAGTGCAAGTTCTCTCCACTGTTCGTGCTCATGGCTTTGAAGATTTAATATCCTCAAGCATGACACCTACATCTCCGTTAGCTCATGCCTCATCTACACGTTCTATACCGGTTCCAAATCCAGAATATCAAAAGTGGCTGCGCAAGGATCAACTTCTATTGAGTTGGATGACTGCATCCATAAATAAAATAATGCTTGGTCATAGGGGTGTCTATTCGGGTCAGGTTGGGTCGGGTACCCTACCCGGAATTTTCGGGTACCCGATCCCGAATTTTTACTTCGAGTACCCGAACCCGACTCGGATATTTCAGGTCGGGTATTCGGGTACCCGAAATACCCGATAAAATGAGATAATTTTGATTTTTTGAATATTTTCGGGTATTTTTCGGGTATTGTTCGAGTTTCGGGTACTTTTCGGGTTTCGGGTATAACAATCACCGTCTTCACCATTTTCTATTCTACCAAATTTCAACTCAATTTCATATTGTGCCAAATTTCTTATTCAACTCAGTAGTCAGTAGTCAATATGTAGTTAATAATTTGTAAAATTTCTTATTCAAATTTTTGCCAAATTTCCTATTCTCCATGGCAAGTATTTTGCAATTGGAATAATTATTAATTTCTATACAAGAACTAAATCAGCCTCCATTCAAATGATGGGTTCTGTTAGGGTGCGGGGACGTCAGGGAGAGGAGGGGACCTGGTGGGCGGTGGCGTTGCCAGAGCGGCGAACTGTGATTTGAGTTTTTAGCCGTTTAGGGAGATTGAAATATGAGAAAAAGAATAGGGAAAAAAGTCGGACTCATGAGGACGACTGAACTCTGATTGAAGGAGAGACAAAATTAGAAATATTTAATTAAAAATTCAGGTTTTCAGGTATTACCCGATCGGGTTTCGGTTAATACCCGAACCCGAAATTCCAAAATTATGCATACCCAATCCCGATCCGAATACCCAAAATTTAGATTTTCAGGTATCCGAATCCGATCAGGTTTCGAGTATTACCTGAAATACCCGAAACCCGAATAGACACCCCTACTTGGTCATGTTGTTCGATACTCCACCTTACAACAGATATGACATTGTTCTAGAGGAACTATTTCAATCTCAGTCTCATGTCAGGGTTATGCAATTGAAGAAAATGCTCAATTCACAGAAGAAAGGATCGACCTATAGATGATTTTTTTTTTTGGAAAATTCAAGGGTTTGCTGATCAGTTAAGTGCTGCAGGTCATGATATAACGGATGGTGATCTTGATGACTATATACTCAATGGTTGTGGACCTAAGTTTGAAGCGGTGGCTGTCAATCTCATGCACAGAGGACAAACACCATCTCTACATGAAATGCAATATGTGTTGCACTCACATGAAATCAGGTTACAACAATTAAACCTACCTATTTCTGATCTTATGACTAATTATGTGTATAGAGGCAATTCGTCTGGTAGAAATTGTAGAGGTCGAGGTTTAATAAGCAAATGAGGATTCAAACTTGGAAGCTAACCTCAGATTATATGTCAGTTATGCGGCAGATCTGACCATGTCTCTCTAAAATGTTATAAAAGGTTTGATGTTCACTTCAATGGAGCTAAATCACAAGGAAATACAAGTGCTTCACCACAAGCATTGTTGCTGACAATTAAGGAGGTTCTGAGTATGAATATGATGAAGAGGAAGGGGTGTGGTACATTGATAGTGGAGCTACAAATCACATCACCAACAATCTGCGAAACCTCCAGCTTAACACTCCTTATGTTCGACATGACACTTTATGTCTTGTGAAGGATAAAACAACACTCAAACGACTCTTGAAGAGGACTCTTCATAAAGGATTATATCAGATCGACTTGTCAACCATGTATCAAAGGTCTAAGTCTCAAAGTTCTTCTTCATCCGCTGCTCCTTGCTCACAAGATGTTGTTACTTCATTTTCTTTTATGACATTTCTTTCTACTGTCTGTGATTCCAAACACACTATACCTTCTATGTGTAGTGCATCTCTGTTAGATCTACTTGTACTAGATCTATTACTTGTAATTTAGCTGAGTTTGTTAATAATGAAATAAATGTTTGGAATCAACGACTTGGTCATCCAAACTTTGTTGTGTTATCTCATGTTCTTAAAGCTTTAAACATAGGAAAGTTACATCAAAAACCTTACACCTCACAAACACTCAAAAAATCTAAACTTTTCCAGTTAATCCATTCAGATCTGTGGGGTCCTACACACATACCTTCCACTCAAGGTTTTCGTTACTATATATATTTTGTAGATGACTTCACTAGACATACTTGGATCTATATATCCTTTTACCTTGAAATTTGAAGCACTAACTATTGTCAAAAACTTCTTTTCTATGAACCAGTGTCAGGTGAACACCAAAATTCAAAGGTTCAAATCTGATTGGGGAGATGAATATAGAAGCTTAGTTCCTTTTTTCAAAGATCTAGGTGTGCTGTTATCTCATCCTTGTCCTCATATTCATCCTCAAAATGGAAAAGCCGAACGTAAACATCAACATATTGTAGATATATGACTCACACTGCTTAGTCAAGCTTCTTTACCATTCACTTTCTGGTGGCATGTCTTTGAAGTTGCTGTTTTTCTCATCAACAGACTTTCCACTCTCACACTCAACATGAAATCTTCCTATACCTCTCTTCATGGTACTCTTCCTGACTATACTTACGTGTGTTTGGCTGCACCTGCTTTCCTTTTCTCAAGACATACAATTCACACAAGCTTCAGTTTAGGTCCCAAAAGTGTCTATTCCTTGGTTTTATCCAAAGTCACAAAGGCTACAAATGTCTAAATAGTGAAGGGAGATTATTTGTTGCAGATACTGTAAAGTTTAATGAACATGAGTTTCCATATCATGAGTTGTTTTCAAAAAAGTCCAATAGCACAACTAAACATACCTCTACCTACTGCATTCCTTGTCGTTCTCAGTCTCCTTCTCATAATCATGTTGTCTATGATGCCTATGAGTACAGTAACATCAATAAAAATGAGTCTCATTCCACACCTCAGTCAATACCTGAAGTTATTCTTCAGTCATGTTATGTTCATAATTATCCTTCTTCTGCAGAGTCTTTACATGTTTTGCCTTCTGATATAGTTCCTCATGTATCCTCTAGCTCTCTATCCTCAATTCAAAACACCCATCCCATACAGACAAGAGCCAAAAGTGGCATCTTTAAACCAAAAGCCTCTGTTACTTTACCTTCTCATCAGATTCATGCATTGCCATTAACACTGGAGGAAAGCTCTTGCTCATACGGGGTTGTCTCAAGCTATGACAAAAGAATATTATGCTATAGTTGAAAAAGGCACCTGGTCTCTAGTACCACCACATCCCAACCAAAAAGTCTTCAACAATAAATGGGTGTTTAGGGTGAAACTCAATCCGAATAGATCACTAGATAAGCTCAAAGCAAGGCTAGTGGCTAGGGGTTTTGAGCAAATGGCTGGGGTAGACTTTGTGGAAACATTCAGTCTAGTAGTTAAACCTACCACGGTTAGACTTATGTTTTCTTTGGGTGCTACAAGGAAATGGTCTATTCAATAAATAGATGTCAACAATGCATTTCTTAATGGTGCTTTCACTAACAATATATTCATGGTGCAACCAGCAAGTTTTAAAGATTCCAAGCATCCAAATTATATGTGTAAGTTGAACAGAGCATTATATGGATTGAAGCAAGCCCCTCGTGCGTGGCATGACACGCTACGTGCTGAAATATATAGTCTTGACTTTCAAAGATCGAACTCTGACTTCTCTCTTTTCTATAAGAAGGATGATATGTCTATAGCTCTTATTCTTGTCTATGTGGATGATATTTTGATAGCTGGAGATGATATTGTCTTGGTTCAAACTATTATTGACACTCTTCATTCCAAGTTCTCTGTCAAAAGTCTTGAGTATGTTAATTACTTTATGGGGATATAGGTGAAGTATGTTGATGGAGCATTCTTGTTGGTGCAACACAAATATATCCATGAAATCATATCTAAGACGAAAATGGTGCAGTGCAAGGAATGTTCTACTCCCATGACACATGCCACTAGGCTACCCAAAGCAACTGAAGAACCATTTGAATATCCTACCTTGTATCGCAGCACGATAGGAGCCTTGCAATATCTAACGTTAACTCGACTAGATATTGTTTTCACAGTCAATAAGTTGATCAATTTCTTACAGCCCCCACATCTTTGCATTGGACAGCATGCAAATGGTTGTCAAGGTATCTTAAAGGAACTTCATCCATTACGCTTAACTTTGTGGGATCTTCTTCCTCGAAACTCACGGTGTATTCGAATGCCGATTGGGCAAGTTGCCTAGATGATAGACGATCGATTGGTGGGCATTGCATTTTTCTTGGCTCAAACTTAATAACTTGGTCAGCAAAGAAGCATGAAATAGTGTCTAGATCAAGTGCGGAGTCTGAGTATCGCAGCATGGCTACGACAACAGTGGATCTCGTTTGGGTTGTTTCTTTGTGTGTTGAGCTTGGGCTTATTCTCTCATCTTCACACATGCTATGGTGTGACAATATTAGTGCTATTGCACTTGCAAGTAACCCGATGTTTCATTCGAAGACTAAATATATAGAGGTTGATGTGCACTATGTAAGGGAGAAGGTAGGGACTAAAATTATTGAAGTTGGACATGTGTCATCTCAAGATCAAGTTGCGGACATTTTTACAAAGGCTCTTGTTGATACAAGGTTTCTTATGCTACATAAAAAGCTACTTCTATCTGCTTCGACACCTGACTAGACGTAAATGGGGTATATTGGTGTATATTCCATGCACCATGCACGTGCTTTCTTGTTGCATGCATGTTTATGTGATTTGCAACGGCTATGAACTATTCTGCAAAGTTGTTAGAGCCGTTCAACAGTCTCAAAAAACTTCAAATCATCTACAACCAACAGTCCAATAGTTAGTTAGAGTGGTTAGATTATGGTAGGCTCTAGAAGCAAAAATCTTGCTAGATTCTTCTTGAAAGTTAGAGTAACTACTTTAGCTAGCTTTCATTCTTGTGTATAAATATATCACCTACGCTAGAGTTCTTTGTATCTCATTTTTCATATATTTTCTCAAATCAAATAATAAACAATATCTTCATTCTCTTTAACTCGGTGTATCTTTCAACAATATTACCACACTTTTTTCCCCTTCTTCCTTACCGGAAGGGCAATCTTCTCTTATGGCCTTCACCTCCCGCCCAACCCGGAAATAGAGAAAATCAAATCCTCTTTTGATCCATTCATCTACAAGTGGGGAGGATCCACAGCTAAGGTCCCTCCCATTCGAGGCCGTGGGGATCCAAACCCGGAAATTAGGAGTAAATTACTTTTGAAGACTTCTAAATTAAAATGACCATTCAAGATGACTCATTTTGCCATTTTCGTCCGTCCCAATAAGATGGTTCATTTTCTTTTATAGAAATTTTTTTAGGAGAAATATGTATTGAGTAAGTAAAAAAAATGAGACTTTATCAGTCTGCGTGCCCAAAAAAATTGATCATCTTGAATGAGATGAAGGGAGTAATCAATAGTTAAAGAATCAAATTACAAACCAGAGGAATAAAACCCCCCCTTTTAACGGCCTCCGCGCCGCCGGCTGCTGCCACCACCGCCGCAGTTGTCCTGTGCACTCGTTCTTTGTAGGGGGTTTTCATCTATTTTGTATCTGTGTTGGCGCCATCCGATTAGTGCCATGGAGATGGTGGCAGGCGCCTCTCAGTTACCGTTGCCGGATTCATTTCTCCAATTTCTCAATCAAAACGGTTTGGATCCTTCCATTTATACCTCATCTCAGTCCACTCCTCGTTACGTTAGGTACTACTCTCTAGAAACTATCTTATTCCTACTATCTAGAAACTATCTTATTCTCTTGCGCGTTTGCATGCGTGTTTTTTTGGATTGAATTTCAATGAATTAATGGTTTTGTGTTGGCAATGTTTGATAAAGGCCTTAATTTTGAGATTTTGACGGTTTGAATTCTTCAAGGACATACCTGAAACGATAGACGTTAGAAATTGATAGGCGTTGCTGATTCCTTTTGAAGTTGAGAGCGAGTGGAGTTTGGCTTGGATGCTTTAAATGTATTTGAACTTGTAAGGTTTTTGTAATTCGAATGATTAGTTGTTTTGTTCTCTCTTCTAGGTTAAAACCAAGATATAAACTCGAGCTGGCAGAAATTGAAGCTGATATTAAGTGTAAGCTTGAAGAGGTTTCTTGGCTGCCTGATTTCTATTATCTTCCTCCTGATGTTCGAATTGCAAGCACAAAGGCATATCAGGAAGGGAAGGTGAAAACAAGAATTTTGAATTCCTCACACTTTTGTGGATAATTGGATATTCCTTTTTTTGAAATGTGGGAATGTTTTTGAGTTGGTTAGTTATTGAGTAATGAGATTTTAGGGGTCGTCTCTCTTTTCCGACTGAGATGTGCAAAATGTAGGAAAATAAGCGCGTGTAAAGCACAACCCTTCGTGATCAGAACACGAATAATTTATTGATCATGGTCACAGTTAGTGAAGTTTGTTTTTTTTATTCTTTTTGTGTCTATATGAAATCTTTGTGTTCATTTCATACTCTCCTTGCCCAAATTTTATTGTATTGCCATTCTGCTTTTTTGTTCTTAATTTTGGTCAAGAAAATGTTTTGCAAATAACAATATAGTTAATTTATGTAATTTCATCTCGTAGATATATGGCATAGATGCAGCTTCAGGAGCTGCAGTTTTAGCTTTGGATATATCACCCGGTGATCACGTCCTTGATCTTTGTGCAGCTCCCGGTCTGTGCTTTCTTCATATTGTTTTTTTTTTGTTGCATTGATAAGCTTATTCCTGTTGATTTGAACTCAATTTTTTCTTTAATTTATCTCTCCCATGGTTTCCAAAAACTGGCATGAATTCCTTTTTCATATTATGCAGAAACCTACATCTTAATGTCAAGTTTGTCAGAGTATGTCTTGTTATGTTTTTACATGTTAGTATTGATATAATCTCTTCAAATGCCTTCCACTTATCTTAATCTCATTTGTTTTCAGGTGCTAAGCTCTGTATGATACTGGACCTTCTTGGCTGTTCAGGTTCTGCGACTGGTGTTGATGTTGCTAGGCATCGGTTAGCAGCTTCAAGAACTATGGTACAGAAATATGTTCTTGGTGATCATTGCCGTCTTTTTGTTGCTGATGGAACGACATTCTCCCTAACTCCGATGAGAGCTCACTCGATCGCTGAATCATGTAGTGAATCTATAAAATTATATAATTATTTAATTTTAAAAATTTGAAAGTATGGTTCTAGGTAAGGAACATATTAACCTGATTTGTGGACATACATTGTTCTGCAGGTAATGCTGTTGAGGAAGAAAATTCTGAGAAATATAATGAGTGGACGCCGCGGAGGCCATGGAAAGAGCGAAAGAGGATAGCTAAAGCTTCAAAAACATTTTCACAAATTCAAGAACCAGAACTTATATTTTACGGGAGACATTCTGGAATGGTTGGTTTGAGCAAAGATGATGTGTACAGAAAAGTAGATGACCACGAAATTTCGCAATTGGGCTATGACAAGGTGGATTAGAATCATTTGTTTGTCATCTGATATTTCTCTTCCTTTCTTGGTTTACTCTTTGCAATCTTAAAATTGCGCATCATTACTGTATGGGTATTTGCTTCAGGTTCTTGTGGATGCAGAATGCACTCATGATGGTTCAGTAAAGCATATTCAAAAATTTGAACAGTGGGGCTGGACAACACTTCAACGCCGTGTACTGGATGCTGAGAGGACTGATGATTTGACTGTTCTACAGGTACATATCTGATTTCATTTGCACAGTTTGTTCTCAACTTTCCTTCTGGTCACTTCAAAGACCCAAGCATGTATGAAAAGTGGGATCTTGGAGAAGCAATATTTCCTTAGATGTTTACATTTATATCAGCTACATTTTGATAATATGTTGATGTATTTGTCATGTTCAAGCACCCAAAGTGATAACATCTCTTTGCCATGTTTATCATTTTGGTTTATTCCAGTTGGAAAAATCAGATATAAGCTTAATAACTTGTGACCTTACATATAAGGTTCACTGTTCCCTCCTGTCCCTTGAACACTAGTTTCCTAAAGTTCATTCATTTCATTAAGGTAATTTTTCTCTACTGCAGTTAAAATTGCTATGCAATGGATTCAGATTGCTGAAAGTTGGAGGATCTCTTGTCTACAGCACATGCAGGTCCTCTCTCATTGAACTGGCTGAAATATACAGAACCTTTCATAGTTCTTTCTCAAAAATAACTGTGTTCGTGTTTCCTTATGTGGTGAATAGTTTAACATTTGCTCAGAATGAAGACGTGGTAGAGCGGTTCCTCTCACAACACACATCTGCTAGTAAGCTATCGCTACCCTTCCGCAACTTTGAGGCCATAGTTCATCTATCTCGACTATTTCAACTGTTCCATTGCCTGTATAATTGTTTGGAAATCGTTTAAGTTTGTCTCATTTGACTGAAGGATTATGATCTCATCTATGCCTGTATTACAAGGCATTCCCCCCAGGCCAGAACTGCCATACTGACACTCTACTGGTTTTTGCAGAGTTGCTGGAGATAGATGCTGCAAAGAAATGGCCTATTAGGCAAACAAGAGTACCAAAAACAATACGTTTCGATCCAGTGACATCATTGACAAGTGGACTCTTTGTTGCTAAGTTCACAAAGTTGAACGCTTGATATTCCCTCAGCGTAAGGCGTTCTTGACTTGATGTATGTGTGTGTTTGAGATGGATAGATAGAGAGAGAGAGGGCGTTTGTTTTTGTATAATTAACTTTTTCCCAAGCAGACATAGCATGAGAGGTACCTTCCAAAACGATTGAATATTATTTGTGTAGCGAAATATTTAGTTCATTTGTGGTAACATGCTTAATTAAGGCTGCATAATAGTCTACTCAATAAACTTGTATTGTATCATCTACTTTCGTTCACTAAACAAACGCTAATACAAAATAATTAGCTTAATGATTGCATACTTGTTTCGAAGTTACAATTACCAATCTTCCATAATTGAACACTCCTACTATTTATGGTGCGAATTATTTAGTTCATTCGTGGTATTAGGCATAATTAAGTAGGAAAGTAAATGAGACCAACCGAATACTACCCGGCTCGGCTCGGCTCGTTTAGAATATTAAGGTGTTCGAGCTCGGCTTGAGTTCGGTTCGAGCTTTTGATATATTGTTCTAGCTCAACTCGAAATATAATTATCGAGTTCGAGTTTATTCATATTAATAGTTTTCGAGCTCTATTGAATTATATTCTAGAATATAAATAAGACATTATGACTTGATATTTGATTATTCAATCGTTGAATATACAATTTCCAAAAATATCTCACATATAATCCGATTTTTTCGTTTTAAACTCAAGAAAAATTAAAATACGAAAAAAACAGAATAAATGGCATCCATTGTCTAATGGATAGGTAGGGGTGTCAATCGGTAACCGGTTCTCGGGAAGAACCGGTACCGGACCTGGAACCGGTTTTTCGGGAAATAAGCCGGTTCCCGGTTCTCAGCATTTACAAATAACCGGTACCCGGTTACCCGGTACCGAACCGGGTACCGGTTAATTAAATTAGTTTAGAAAATTAAAAATATAATATTAGGTGCCATTACAGGTTATCTATAAATTACAGGTTATATATAAATATGGGACTAATGATTTTTAATTTCTTAATGTCATGATACGTTATTTTGTTTAAAATTGTAACAAATAAAACTAATTTTCATAATTAAATGTTAATAAATTACTAATTAAATATGAGACTAATGCTTTGTTTTATGTCATGATACGTCATTGTATTTAAAATTGTAACAAATAAGACTTGTTTTAATAATTAAATGTTAATAAATTACTAATTAATATATTAACAATTAACAACCCACATGCTATTTGGTATTTAGATTAAAACCTCCTATTTAAGAATAGTTTCATTAATTAAATATTTAAAACCTCAAATTTGATAATAGACTAAGACAAAAAAAAAATCGGTACCTTAACCGGTAAACCGGTTAACTAGTACCGAACCGACCGGTAACCGGTTTAATTACCGTACCGGTATCGGTTCTTGAATTTAGCTATTTTCCGGTTTCGATTAACCGGTTAACCGGTACCGTACCGGTTGACACCCCTATGGATAGGATAGAGGTTTTCTAAAACTTTGGTATAGGTTCAAATCCTATTGGACGCTATTTTTTTTATTTCAATAGCAAAAATCAGACTTTTTGCATAATTTGAACCCGATACACTTGATTCCTTTTTGAAGAAAAAAGAGACCCATTTTTTATGCTTGCTTCTGAAGTAGAAACTGGTTCATTTGTTCCTAAATAGCTTCTTTCAAAGTATAAATTTTTATTTTTAGAAAATTAGTTATTTTAGCTTAAGACCCGATTAAATGTTCGATTGAAGGCTTGATGGAAGGCTCGTGAACATGCTCAGTAATATACTCGTGAAGAAATGAACTCAAACATGTTCGTGAGTAACTTGATTTGAGCTCGAGCTCGGCTCGATAAAATTATCAAGTTCGAAATCATGCTGAAGCTTTGCTCGATAAAATTATTGAGCTCGAAATCATGCTCAAGCTCGGCTCGTTTACTATCGAATCGAGTTCCAAACAAACTCTTTTCGAATTGAGCCTCGAAGCAAGTAGCTATGTTGGTTTATGATCATATAATTAAGTAACGCTACACTATAAATTAAGTAAGGCTACGCATTACTATGGCCAACTCAAAGTTGAATTATATACTCCCATTGTTTCAATTAGCAATCGATAATACAAAATAATTAGGTGATAAAATTTCATTACTATATTATATGCGAACCCTATCTCTTCTCGTGGCTTCGGTGTGACAATAATGATTTTAAAAAAAATCCCAACTTCGAATATTTCTCTCTAATGATTGATGATCCTTCACGACAATTGACAACTGATTAAATCGATTACTATTACTTCATTTGACAACTTTTATTTTTCATATCGATTACTATTTAATTCAATTGACAACTTTAGAGGTTACATCATTGAAAGAGAATATGGTTTCGACACATCCAAACATTAGCAAAAATTTTTGATCCAAAGTACGCGCGTGGTCCCACTCCACCCTCTTGTCGCGTGGCTATTGCGCCACTTCTTTTGTCGTCTTCTTCTTATGTTTTCTGTAAATAGAAATAATGACTTTGTGTATTATTTGTGTGTATTATTTTTTTTTGGTACATTACAAAGTACGACCATTCGTATATTTTGGATGAAATGAAAGTAATTTAAACCGCACAAAAATGTTGGCTGAAAAAAAAAGTATTTAGTCAAATTAATTCTATTTAATGAGTTCGATAAGATAGTGGTACTATATTCTTTCAATTTGTTTGTTTATCAGAATTTAGAACTATCAAGAAACATGTTTTGACTTTATGGTGAAACTTTAGCAAACAACAATTTTGATTATTGAATTAGAACTCTTAATTTTCCATCAAATATATCTGAATTTTGATCGGGAGGTATTTTGATTAAGTCTGTTTTAAAGAGTTTATAAGATGTCATACTTAAAAGGTTAAAATGATAAAGTGTTTGACATTTTATAAATTAGTGTAAAACTATTTATATAATACTACCTCCGTTGACCAATATTTTTAACATATTTTCTTTTTAGTCCGTCCACCAATATTCTTAACACTAGAACTTTCTATTTATAGTAATTATATTATACACACAATTCAATTAAAAATTATAAATTATGTGAAATACAAACTCTATTAACTACACTTTTCTACACACATTTCAATTAAATACTTATAATAAGTGAGACTCAAACTTCACTAACTACACTTTTCTATATAAAGTCAAAAGATTACATCAAAACCCGTGTCAAATCAAAGTGTTAAACAATTTCATGGACGGAGAGAGTAACAAAATATTATAGGATTATTTATATAATTTTGTTGCGACATATAAGTTTTCGAAGAAATAAATTAGGGTCAAACTATTTATTTTTTGAACAGCTTATAAGTTCAAAAAATTTATTTCTACAATTTATAAGCTCTTAGAGTGCTTTTATAAACTCATAAGCATTTTATAAACTATTTTAAGAAACTTATAAACTCATCCAAACACAGGCTTTCTAACAACTTCTTTAAGGTGCATTTATTTTAATTTCAATTTATTTGGGATTGACTGATAAATTAGGAGTCAAAATATGTATGTGGAGTTGATAGTTATTAAAAGTTTGACGGTTCAAAGACGAGTTAACATAAATTCTAAAGAAAGAAGTTTGAAATGAGTGGAATTTTAATTTATTTTAATACTTTATTTCCAGCTAATCTTTAGTCAGCGACCGCCAAGTGGATAATTTATGTATATTTGTAATAAAAGAAATTAATTATTTATAGAAAAGAAAAAAGAAAATATTAAATAAGAGTTAGGAGAGAGAGAGAGATGACATCTCATCTTCACATGGCGTCGTTGCCGCTGGGACCTGAGCAACAGCACCATAATCCACCATCCGACCATCACTATCATCATTATCACCTTAATGCTAATGCTTTTGACCAACCACCTCTCCCTCACCCCGCCGTAAAGCTTCCCACTGCCGCTTCCTCTATGGAAACCGACAAGGTATTGTTATTATGAGCTTCTTTTCTCCGCCCTCTCTCTCCTATTCTCTTGCTATTTTCATTTGTGAAACCCTACTCCCCTCTCTTTTCTAGCTCGATCTACCCCACTAGTTTAACTTCCTTCTCGATCTTCGCTTCTCAATCGATGTAAGGAAGGAAGTGTTTGCGCCGCGATCTGACCATTTGTGCCCCTTTTCATAAGTGTTTTTGCTTATATAATCTAGCGCTTCAGCTGAGTTTTCAAGAGTTTGTGTGTCCGGATTCGTTCTTCCTCCTTGTGGTTTTTGTTTTTTGAAAACGAGATGTTGGAAATATCTTAATTGATAGTGGTGTTAACTTTAGGTTTTTTGTGGTTTCTTGATGCTCAATTTTAACAAAAACGTACTTTGAAGTTTTCGTTGCTCCTTTCAACTTCGATTGCTTTTCTTTGACTGCGGAAGAAGGCTTCATTATGTTAATTAAGTTGAGGGTTTGCTTGTTGTAGTTTCTGACGGCTATTTTTCCTTCAAAATAAGGACTTTCTGTTTTTTTCCTTCACAAGTTTCATGGCATGTGATGCTTTCTTCGAAGATGTAGTTGGTATCAGACAAAGCTTTTTTCAGCTCTAAGCTTAGCATATTTCTTTAGATCCTTGTTCGTTTGCATTCCTTATTTCCCTTTTCCTTGGGCACTTTCCGTTGTTCCTATTCATATATTCTTTTTTATTTTTCTAATTTATGTGGTCATAGTTTGAGGCGGTATGCACTAGTTCGTTTATTGCTCTTAGATATTCGTTTCTGTTCAAATATTGAGGTTCTGGCTTGGTTTCTGTCGCAGGAAATGGCAGGGCCGATGGTGGAAGGGAACGATCCGCTCACCGGTCACATAATTTCCACTACTATCGGTGGGAAAAATGGGGAGCCCAAACGGGTAGGTGCTGAATCCTATGTTGGGATTTCATTTACTGCGAATTTTTAACTGTTTGGAGAGATCTGAATCATTTGATATTGTAAGAATACATAAGTCATGACTCATGTTTCCTCTCCTAGATACTATTTGACATGCGGAGGGAACTCTTAGTTGTTTGGATGTGTGATATTACTGAGTATTTGATTGCTTGCATCAATCATCCTTTTAAGGGGAGATAGCAACTTACTTTTGATGCTTTGTGCAGACAATTAGTTATATGGCAGAGCGTGTTGTGGGTACAGGCTCATTTGGAATAGTTTTTCAGGTGAGTTCCTACAGTGATAGGAAAACGTGATTGCCTTTGGGAATTTTTTTGAGCTAATAAATTTTAGTAACTTTTCTGCAGGCAAAATGCTTGGAAACAGGAGAAACAGTGGCCATTAAAAAGGTCCTCCAGGACAAGCGGTATAAAAATCGTGAACTGCAGTTAATGCGGCAGATGGATCATGCCAATGTGATTTCTCTTAAGCACTGCTTCTTTTCTACAACTACCAGAGACGAGCTTTTCCTTAATTTGGTAATGGATTATGTCCCCGAAACTATGTACAAGGTCCTAAAACATTACACAAATTCAAATCAAAGGATGCCATTGATTTATGTCAAACTCTATACTTATCAGGTATTGGTTTATCTCGATCGTGATTTGTTGTTTCTCAAGAAAACATTTACACTTCAAGTATCTTTAATTTTGAAAACTTCTACATACGTTTCAGTTATTTAGGGGGTTAGCATATATGCATTCTGTTGCTGGGGTTTGCCACAGAGATATAAAGCCTCAAAATATATTGGTAAGCTACTCCAGATTTCTTTTCCTTCTCTACTTAAATATGTAATATTATGTGCTCTCCTTAATAGATTGATCCTTTATTTCGATATACCTGAAGTGATTGAGAGCTGTGTATGTATCACAGGTCGATCCTCTAACACACCAGGTCAAGATTTGTGATTTTGGAAGTGCTAAAGTTCTTGTAAGTCTTTTGGCTTTGTTGCTCCATTTTTTATACCTGCTATATTCATTGTGTGTAAAATTCAATGGGAGGATGGACCTTTTCTTGTTCTCTCTTTTGTTGAATGTGCTTATTAAGATACAAAAAGAGTTCGGAAGCTAACCAGGAATTCTGATAGAATCGTACAAGAAATGATCGTGTGAGGTATTCAACGTATATATAAGGAGAAAAGACTGAAGAATTGATTGTTCATTTTGAACTAGATAAAAAACATGAGTAAAATACAAGATTAGGTTGGATACCACCTTTCACGAAATGAGAGTTGAATGTTCCCTCACAGAGGTGGTCCCCCTTTCCGGACCCCGTGTAGTGTATGATCTATACGTCACTGTATGTGCATACATGCTTAATCCCCTTTTCGAGGATAACTGACCTACTACTGGTGGTTTTATAACTTTTTGACGTGCCTGGAGTATTTGCTAGAATATTTATCTCACTATTATAAAATGCTACTCCCGTTGATACCAACGATTTCTCTCTTTCTTATCCTGTCAATTATTGTTTTTCAGGTGCAGGGTGAAGCCAATATATCCTACATTTGCTCTCGTTACTATCGTGCCCCAGAACTCATATTTGGCGCAACTGAATATACTTCATCAATTGATATCTGGTCAGCGGGTTGCGTCCTTGCTGAGCTACTCTTGGGGCAGGTTTGTGGTGTTGCTGTAGTGTTGCACAAGGAATTTCAATATTTGTTTTCTATGTTCTATTTATGAAAGCTACATTTCTTTTTCTGTTCCAGCCTCTCTTTCCGGGAGAAAATGCAGTTGATCAACTTGTAGAGATTATCAAGGTATGCTTTAACTTCACATATTACATTTTGATGGATCAGAAATATAAGTAATCTCTAAGCTGCTAAATGCTAACTATCTGAGGACATTCTCAAATAGGTTCTTGGTACTCCAACACGAGAAGAAATTCGGTGCATGAACCCAAATTACACAGATTTCAGGTTTCCCCAAATCAAGGCCCATCCTTGGCACAAAGTAAGAGTTTCTTGTCTATAGTCTGTTTCTGGTATACACTTCAAGTTTCCTTTGTATCTGATTCAGCAAATTGTTTTGCCAGGTTTTCCATAAACGGATGCCTCCTGAGGCCATCGATCTTGCTTCTAGGCTACTACAGTACTCTCCCAATCTTCGTTGCACAGCTGTATGTTTCGCAATATAGCACGTCTGGATTCTTGACAAGTCCAGTACATTTCGACAGCATGCACTTAGAACTAAATAATTTCATTTCTTTTATGCAGCTAGAAGCGTGTGCCCATCCTTTCTTTGACGAGCTTCGTGAACCCAATGCCCGCCTCCCAAATGGCCGCTCTTTCCCTCCTCTTTTCAACTTCAAGCAGGAAGTGCGTTTTCTGGACTTTATTTCCTCGTTTCTTTCTCTTCTCGTTCTTCCTTCTCGTTATTACTAACTAATCTTGGATTCTCCTGAATTGATAGATGAATGGATCTTCGCCTGAGCTGATCAACAGGTTGATACCAGAGCATATCCGTCGACAAGCTGGTCTGAGTTATCCCGTTCCACATCCTGCTGGGACGTGATCAGAATTAAATCAAACTGTATGTTCATTCACTTGATGGATCTAAAAGGTCCCAACTGGTGGTTTTTGAGGTCTTTAAGTGATATATACTGAATATATATATGCACATATTTGCTCTCTTCCTTAAAACAAGCGACATCAGTGCGTCTAATATTCGTTGTAGCTAAACAAGTTCTGTATCTTCTGTACATCCATTTTGGTTGAATCTCAAGATTTTATGATATGTAGGGAGCGGCTGGTTTGATTGTATTTGTGTTGGTATTAATTATTAAACTAGTGTGAATCCGAGCTAGGCATAACAGCAGGATTTTCAAGTGTATTTCTATTCTGTGTTATGTTATCAGTTCCTTCATTTTTAGTAATGTAAACCTATGACATGATTCTGTAGTTGTTTCAATTACATCACTGCTTTGCTTTCAACCATTTTGTAACATGTAAAAGTTTTGTCACAATTTTTTCATCCAATATTTTCATGTGCACACCAATTTGTAACGTTGTCGCATTGAATTTGAGTTGCATGAGAAAATTGACTGAGTTTCTGTTAGATATTTTGTAATAAATGTTATTGAAACCTTTAAAAATAATAAATGACGTCGTTCTATCTGTACACCTGAAATTGGTTGGACAAACGGAATTCACCATAAATCTTTTCTGCAACAATATTATGTTAATAAATATGCAATAAATTGGGTAAACTCAAAAAATTATATAAGACAAATTAAATTGAATACTAAATTATTGTATTTATTATACTTCATCTGTTGCATTATTCATGATCAAAAAATCAATAAAGTACTTTTAGTCAAATGGAGCATGAATAATGGAATGGAGAGAGTAACAAATAAATATATAATAAATTGGGTAAACTCAATCAATCAATTATAAGTATCATAATAAATCATCATATTCCTAAGAATGAATATGTAATAAAATCGATAAATTCAATCATTTATATAAGATAAATCAAATTTCAGATAAATTATATATTTTTTATATTTACATATATTATATTATATTACAATATCTTACACTATTATCCTTTATATTAAATATATATAATTAAAGTATAATAGACAATTCAATTTTTATTAAACAAGACTCTTTTATTATAGGTATGGATATTCCAACTATTTTTGGAATTCACTAAATTTATTGTAGGGGCACTGGATAAAACTTATCCAAAATCATAAACTAGAAAGGAAAACTATTCATGTTATAAAAACGGTACATAAAAAATATAAGCAAGTTTACAAAAATAAATCTATGCAGCCATATTGTGGGGAGACCACATATTAGTTCAATAGAGAAAAAAAAATTTGATTCATTCAATTTTTTTGGATTGAAATAAAAATGAACTAATTTGTTAACATTAATATAGATTAACTATTAATAATAATAATAATTTTTATTTAACTTTGTTAATTTAGAAATATAGTTTTAATCTAATAAATATTTTTAGATTATATTTAACTTTAAAAATTTAAAATATAATTTTAATATAATATCCAAGTTAAAATATAGCAATTATTGAGTATTATTGAATATAAATTTAATTTAAATTTTAAAATAAATTTATTTTATTTTATATTTAATACTTAAAAATACTCATTTCCCTTTGCGTGGGAGATCACAATATGGCTGTTTAACATCATTCTTACAAAAATAACCATAAATTATTGTACTTGTGGGTCGAAAGTTGTTTTTTATGTATTGAAATTTTCTTCTTTTTTTTTCGAAGTTACTTTTCACAATTTGACATTTAATATGGTTGGAATACCAATTATTTTGCTCAAAATGAAAAATAGAGAGATTGTTGTAATATGGTTCTCAAATTTCTTCCATTATTGATGTAAACAGTAAAGACAACAATATAAAAAGAACGAAAGAAAATATTGCAGAGAAAGAAAATTATACGAGGCGGCAGAGAGAGAAAAACTGTAGGGTATATTGGGAGAACTACCGTTTATTTACGATGGTACACATTTAAGGAGTAATGTAGACATTCATGTCTAACTTTCAAACTTGTTTCGAAATATTCGTTCCCCTAAAGATAATTATCTTCAAAATATACACATTTCAATATCATAAATATATTCTGATAGAGAAAATAGAGTACATGACATACAACATATATGTATTGCACAACTTGTCTCATTAATAACCTTAACTAGAAAACCTCGTGGGAAAAACTCAGTAAGGAAAAAGAGTATAATCAATTAGTCTTCATGACATAATATTCGAGATTATATATTTGCTCTTCATGATATAATCTTAAAGATTATGTATAAGTCATCGCTCTCCCTAGAGATAATAATTTAAGCATAAGAATTCCAATATTCTTAGTATATTACTAAATATAATTGTGATGAGAAAATTAAGTGGACATACATGTCGTTCCTCTGGTAGAGCTCATTTGTGCTACACATTTTATAGGAAAATAGTAATGATATGTTCCATGTTGTTATACCAGTTTAAAATCAAATTACACGAGTATCAAATATATAACTATCACCCGAGTAGCACACCAATGCTAATATCAATTTATATAATAGTATAAACCAACATCTTGTGTACCTTGAAGATTAACCAATGATATATTTAAACATCATTTCAAAATCTCCTTCAAGGAGAAAAATAATATAACTTTGCTAGCAAATTAACTTTCAACATTGTATCAAACCCGATATAGTGCTTCTGGCACTTCAAAATAAGAAACTTAGTTTAAATATTGTTGTGTTATCTTTTTTTGGTCTAATTGAGTACATTTACTTCAATTGACAACACAATTATTGGGGAAAGTGAATGTTATTTATCAAAAATATTTTATGGTGTAGAACATTCTTCAGATAATTGATTAGTAAAAATATATTCCTTCATGGAAATTCTCGATCTGCGGGTCAAGATAATGTTTATGCTTATCTAAGTCTTTTGGTTCTAAACCCCCGTCATTAGTGTTAGGTACGTTTTTGTCGTGTTTTTACACGTGTTTTCGAGTATCGTTTCGTAGTATTTTAGTTAATTTTATTTAGTATTTTGTTCTTTATTACGTCGGGTGTCGAATTTGTGGGTAGGTTGTTTGGTGTGGAAAAATGGTGCGAAATGAAGTCGTGGAGATGAAGTTTGACGCGAGGAAGCGTAAAGGACAAGCCGAGACGAGCCAAAGATACAAAGAAATGATCGAGGAAATCGGATGAGAGCTTGCTAGGAGTTACGGGCAGAAGACGAGAGGAGAAAGAACGTGAGACCATGGCCATATGCGAAATTGTTACGTCTTGCGCAACAATTTTGTTTTGGCTCGTTCTCCTTACAACTCTGAACTTGAATCCGTTTGCGGCTACGGACTGCTATCGAGACGAGCTTCAAGTCTTTGTTTTTAAAATTTTCGTATTTTACAGAAAGGGGGGTCCAGCGCCCGCTGGGCTACTGTCTCGGCCAATATAGAAGCTCGACCCCAGCGACCGCTGGACGCGATTTTAGGTCGCTTTTTATGCTATTTAAATCTCGTTTTTAGATGTATTTTTACCCCCTTTACATATTTTCTCTCCTAAAAACCCTAGATACATTATTATTAGTTGATTCCTTTGTAATTTCGCCTCGGAATGAAGGATTGAAGTGAGTTTGATGTTCAATCCAAGATTTAATCTAGTAAGTACGTTTTAATTCTTATCTTAATTGTTCTATGGATTGAATTGTCTTACTCTACCTAGGGTTTAGAATTTCTTTGATTGATTATTGATTGTTCTTCGATTCATGCTTTATTGATTAAACTTATGCTTAATTCTGTTTGATCACCATTTAATTCTATTTTATTCTAGATGAGATTGAGAAATAATTCTAGAATTTGACCTAGGGTTTAATCAAACAATAATTCCAAATCGGAAACGTAGGAAATATATTCGTTGTTAATTGTGATTTTCCTATTGTGTAATTCGAGTACGTGAGTTAGAATTACCGCTTATTTATTGAATACACGAGTTAGATGATTAAGCAACTCTAGGAATTGATTTATTAAATGCGGATCATAGTTCTGAATTAGAGAATCCTTATTAGGGTGATCTAATACATAAGTCATGATTGTCGTTTATTTACGAATATTTAAGTTACTAACTATGCAAACTTTTAAAAAGCCCTTGATTAATGAACAATATCATGAGTTGAGAGCATTATTTAATTGATTATAGATTTTCTAAACTTAGGCCCTTAAATCCGGAATCCCACATTTATATTATTTTTGATCGTTTATTTTATTCCTTATTTCTCTTGCTATTTATTGGTTTAGAGTGTTTAAGATTTTTTATTTATTTGTTTTTAATAAAACTTAGGATTAGAATCTCCCTGCTAAACTTTCCATCAAGATTCGACCGGGGTTGACTTGTCACGTACAATAGACCTCGTATATTTGCGAGAGCCTAGATTTACACAATTTAGGTCAAACAAATTTTGGAGTCGTTGCCAAGAAAAGCTTTAGGCGTTTTTGATTTTGAGAGTTATTTGTGCTCGTTATTTTCTGTTTTCGTGTTTAGTGTTTTCGTATCGTTTCGTTCATTCATTATTGTTTCTTTGTTTCGTGTTTTATTTATTATATTCTTTTTAGCAGATATATGCTTTGGTTTTTGTCGTTTGTGTTTGTGCAGGTATTCAACTTCGGGAGCTCGTGCAGTTGAACAGTAAAAACAAACTTCCTAGTCAACACAAGAAATCGCGGAGGAGATATTTTGTCGAGCTCGAGACATTAAATGAACATTTATTTTTATTTCCGTTCTTTCTTTATTTCCTTTTTAGTACTTTATTTTCTTAATAAATAAATAGTCAATTGATGATTTTAAATTGCATGTGAGCACAGAATCCGACGCTTCTCATTCTTCACCATCCGACTACATCAAGATTCACAGGATCTGGCGTATTGAGTCTTTTTCAAGTTTATTCTTTTTATTTTGTTTTTATTTTTCTTTTTCGGTTTTATGTTTGTCTTTCTTTCTTTATGTGTGCAAGTGTTATTCTAGGTGGGAGAGGGGGCGGTTGATTGTGATTGCGGATGTAGAAAAATAAATGAGGGTTTGATATATAAGAGTAGTGTGTAGCTATGGTTATGATTATGTCGTAATAAGATGTATCTATATTCAGTAATAATATAATAACTCTAACTAAAAAATATACTTTTAAATTGGTCATACTAATTCAAAATTCATATTATTATATATATATACTAGTTGGTAACCCGTCGAAATTCGACGGAATTTTAATATTATATAATTCAATAAAATAAAATATTGAAGAGATAATTTATTACTAATTAAATTTTTACATGAATCATAAAGATATATTTTAAAATGCATACAAATGTGTGAAATAATATATATAATTAAGAATTATAATATTTTTTTTAAATCACT